>NTHP01000594.1:1692-44658 GCA_003416845.1 Oplegnathus fasciatus
TGGTGGAGGAAGTATTCAGATCCTTTACTTAAGTAAAAGTACTGATTAGGTACTGCTACAAGTCCTGTAAATATAATCAGGAAAATGTACTTAAAGTATTCACAGTAAAAGTACTCTCTGCAGTAAAATGTCCCCTGTGCCTGTTGTACTATTCTATATTCTCTCATTAGATTATTATTCCTCATCATTAATGTAAAAGCAGGATTTGACTGTTGGAGTTGGTTGAGGTGGAGCTCATTTTGAACTATTTTGTATCGGACTGCAACTAATGATTATTTTCATTCTGGATTAATCTGCTGAATATTTTCTCCATGAATCGATTGATTGTGTGGTTTGTGAAAATAGTGAGAAATCACACAATAACTCAAAGTGACACCTTCACAATGCTCTCACCCCGGACACAAACTGTTTGAGATTCTCCCCTCTGGCAGGAGGCTGCGGTCCATCAGGACCAAAACCTCACGCCACAAGAACAGTTTCTTCCCATCTGCAGCTGGTCTCATCTACAAGGCCCGGGACCCCCACCGACACTAACTCTATACCCACCTCCCCACTACACGTTACATTAACGTACACACCCGATGCGTTACATTAACGCACATCTTTTAAACTTTATCTTTGCACAATATTCTTTCTTCTTCAACTGACTTTAAATACTGTGAACTCTTCCACATTATTGGCAAATAATTTGCACATACATAAATCTGTACAGTTCTTTCATTTAAATAACAGTCATATTGTACATATTGTCTATGTCTGTATCTTTATTTTATAATATCTTGTCATATTTTTGTTGTCTATTTTATATATTTAAGCTATGCTTCTGACTCGCAGTACTTGCTGTCACCTTTTCCTTTCTTATATTTTTCTGATTACTATGTTTATATGTCATGCACCAATATATCAAGGCAAATTTCTTGTATGTGCAAACCTACTTGGCAATAAATTACAATTACATTCCACCACTGGTGTGCTTTGCCGTGTGCTCTCGTGCAGCTTTGACACGTCAGACTTTGTGGAACTTCCCTCTCATTGAAGCCTGTTTTCTTCTCTCTGATCACTGACGTCTAATATGCAGATCAGATTTCTCTGCATGTCTGTGCATGGAGCTCTCCAAACCCCTCTCTGTTTGATGTTGAATTTAAATGGGGAAGCAAATGAGGTGACATGAAACTAATGTCGATATGAATATTGACTCATACATTACAATCGACTCGAGCCTGGAGCAAGAGAGCATTTGTTTCTTTCTGTCAAACTGTCTGTTTGCTCACCCTGCAGTCGAGGATCAGTCACAGGAGCACCAACACATGGGTGAACTACAAACACACACAACAGTTATTTGGTTTTCATAGACAGATCTGACAAAGTCGTTGTAGTCATCCTCAAACATGCATAATGACTCTATTGTGCAGACAGCATGCAACACATGCACTTCATGAGTTTAGCGATTTCTCCAGTTGTCTTTGGGCTTGACTCTTTTTTGTGGTGTAATGAAGTTGGCCTGCACGTAACCAGGGAAGATCACCATGGTAACCTTTGCTGTACCTGTCAACAGGGCACTAGAAAAGTTGAGCCATCAGACGGTATCCTGACATGGACACAAGTGAGTTTACAACAAAGTGACAAATAATAAAGAACAATAGAGACACTTTATAGATCAGTAGAATCACTCAGTTGTTCAGGCTTTTCATACGTGCACTTTCATAGCAGAGTTTCTGAATGAAAAATAAAAGTTTTGTAAGTATTGATGCTTTTACACTCTTATTATTGGAAATAAAAACTCTTCCCTGTTATTTAGCTGCGATACTGATTATCCAGGGTCACTAATGCTGGGCTCAGTGAAGACTGGTAACCCAAAGAGAGCCAGACTTTGTGATACAGGACCCTGCTCTGTCAACCAGCCACTGAAAACCAACCACAACATCTGAGGTCCTGCAAAACAAAAGAGAGAGAAACAAAAACTGGCACAGTTTTAAAACTCATTCTTCATTTTGTCTGCTTCCTGGTGCCAAGGTCCCCAGACAAAACCCTCAAACACATATGGCTGCCAGAGACACTCCACTGACAGAATATATGAACGATCCGTCTGCTTGTGTGACACCTTTTAAATCAAGTCAGCTGGTTTCTGCCAAGAAATAAGTTATGGTACTTGTTTACAACACATTAAATTCTTGAACGTGGCCCACACACTTTAAAAGCAGACAGACTTAAAATACGGCAGTTGTCTCAAATGTGTGGAAATGTGTGTGTTCAACAATTGAAAACAATTTAAATCAGTAAGAAGAAGCGAAGCCAGCGTCTGCACAAAATGTGATTCCTCTACAAAGTACATTTGATGTTAAGATGCTATTTTTGGTGATTCAATTTGAATGCATTATACTTTAATAAACATTTGAAAGTTTTATAAGGCGATGGTACCATGGAGAAGCTGCTTTGTGATGAGTACTGTAGGTTCAAACTGACGGGCCTTGTGGGAAAGTCTGACAGAGAGAAGTACTTGATTAATGTTCTCATCTCTGAAGATTGCCTGTGAGGATGCCCTTAAGCAAGGCACTTTATCAGTGACTACAGGAGCTGTTCTGCAGCCAAAGGGGGACTGTGCTTTTTATTGGACATCTCCTGGGTGTGGGAACTGTGTGGGCAAACATTTTAGATCTCGGTGATACATGGCATTTGCTGAAAATAATGCATAAGTTAAAAGATGAAGAAGAATAAAAAATAACCTTTGAGGTAATATTTTTTGGTTCATTTGGATCATTATAAAGACATCAGTGGAATAAAAGTCTTGGAGCTCTAAAGTTTACGTTTTTGTAGTTTATAGAAATATATTCCAATAAATTATGAGAGTTGAATTTTTTTTTTACAAATAATTTTCTAAATTGCTAATTAGCACTAAACACTGAGTCCAGCTGAGGCTGGTGGAAATGTCTTTAGTTCTGCAGGTATCTGGTCATAAACCAAAGTATTGGACACATGTTGACCTGATGATGGCGCTGAGTGAAAAGTCAGAGGGTCACCAAAGGTATTAAGACTCATCCTACGGAGACCATGAATGTACGAAAAACAAACTACTGGACTGCAAGTTTTGCTTTGAAGTTGAAGATTTGGCTCTAATAGTTGCAGAGAGTTTGAAGAGTGTCTCTGAAAACAAAGGGACTGCCTCTAGTCTGACTTCACTGAGAATATGATTTTCTCTTAACTTGTTTCTTTACTTTCATTACTGCACAACTGTACAGCTTTTTTCATTTATTTTAAAACAGATATACTGTACATATTTTATATATCTTATATAATATTCTTTCATATTTTTATTGTCTGTATTTTATGTAAGTTTCTTGACTGCTGCAGTACCTGCTTCTTCTTTACTTGCTTTCTAGTTTTATTCTCTTACTGTGTTTATTGTTTTCTGTATTGCACCAAAACACCAAAACAAATTCCTTGTATGTGTAAACCCGCTTGGCAATAAACCCGATTCTGATGAACAGACTAATATAACTTATATCATTAATATTTACATAATCTTTATGCTGATAACTCCTCTACCTCTTCATGCCTCATTTACCACATCCGATTTATTTTACCCAACTTCTTGCTTTTACGGCAGAATCAAATTGTTTCCACATAGAGATGTTAATATATTAACATCATATATAATATCATGCTTCTCAGGGGTTTCACCACCTCACTGGCTGTATTTGGCTCCATATACAGAAAGTTTTAATAGACATAAAACTTTTCATTTGTATTTGCACACATATTGTTAAAAATTGGTGCCTAAATGTCACTTCTATGAATGTAATGACATTTAGTAGCCAGCTGTTGTTTGACTGTGGTTAATGTGAACGGCTTTTAAACATTCTGACATTCTCTGGTTTGCATCTATTAAGCAGTTGACTTTAATGTCTTTTATTATGCAGCCAGGACATTATCCTCTCAAAGCCCACACCTTCAGCTGCTTTCCCTTGCAGCAATGAGGTAACTTAAGAAAATAAGACGTTTATTCCAACAGATGATCTATCTCAGGCAAATCTCACATCTTTCCAATTTGATTTAATTTGTTGAATGACTCCTCGATTCAACCAACCAATCAATCAATCGATCAATCGATCAGTAAATCAGTCCAGCTGCAGCCTGTTTGTCTCATTCAGACAAGACAAACTTTTAAAAAGCCATTTTTGACAAATATAAGACACAACAGAACTCCTGCTACAAATACAATGATAAAACATTTTTTAGGAAAAGTTGAGCATTTACTGTGCGATTTGAAAATGCTAAAATAGAAAAGAAGTCTGTGTGTTTTGTTAACTGAACCCTCTCTATCAGCACCATATGTATTTTGGTCGACTGGCTTTGATGTCACTTCATGGCACATCATTATCTAACACAATAATTACCATGTGAGCAGATTTGCCCGCAGACGTCGTCTCGCTATAGCTGATGCACTACATAACATAACGACACCAAGCAGCTAATAAGACTGCCTTTGAAGTCTGCTGAGGTCTAATTTGTTCCTATCAGGCGGTCGTACGAGCCCGTCGGCTATCAAAGAGGACTCCTTCTGCCCCGTGTTTGACACGAGATGTCTTGTATCATATTATCACACGTGTGTGCTGTAATCACGAGTGTGACTGAGATGTGTTTTCTGTCCGACCTTCTCCTCCCATTAAATGCATCTTTACTCCACCTCCACCCTCATCGTGAGGTTTTTATTTTAGCCCACATATTTCTGTGCTGCTTCTGCTCAAACTCCTCAGGCTTCTTTATTTTCATGATGGCAGATGGTGTGACTGCACTGGCAAAGAGGCATCTTTCATGAGCACACAGGGTTTTCTCGCCTATTTGGTATTTCAGTGACTCGCAGTGAACTTGACTGTGTCTGAGTGGGAGGAGAGGAACAGTGGGGGGTCGTTAATGATCTGGCAGCATGGAGCAATTTTGGATGTTTTGGATTTCTACTTGATAGTTTGCAATGTATGCAAGTATGCAATGCCAAAGCACTACCTTTTTCTGGGTTTTGATTTTACTAAACCAGCTGGTAAGTGGCTCTCCTCCCAGAGAGATAGTTGTCAACCTTGTTTCATACTTCCCCAAGATTATTTAACCTTTTTCTACAATGAGGACTTGCAGCAACACCTGGAAACTTGGTTTCAAATAACATCAAATATTGGATAGACTATTGTAGTTTAAAACTCAGATGATCTGCTTCATCAGGACTGTGTGGGAGTGTTTTGATCACATTTGATTGACAGTGGCCCGGCAGCATAAACAAACAATCCCACAACTGCCATCACAATTTGATTCAAAAATTGCCAAATTCTGATTGGTTCATGGAAATATGCAACTTCACCTTTCTTCCAACTGAGCCCCGCCCACTTCAAACCAACATAAGGGACAAGAACGCAAATAGAGAAATCTCTAATGTAAAACAATCATTCATGTAAGAACGTATCTTTACAGTTTTTCTCAGTCGCTTTGGTTCATTTCTCAAATCATCCTTAACATTTGCAAAACAGTAAGTGCAAACAGCACCTCACAATGGATTACCTGAAAAAGCCGTAACTTGTCAAAATCTTTAGTTTATCTCTCAAAAGTAAATATATCAATGAACATGTCAGTGTCATCAGAATGAGTCCTTGTGTCATTGTTTAAACAAGATAGTCAAAATGCTCAGCCATGTGGTCAGAATAACAGTGTCCTCTGTAAGTATAACAGTGTCCTCTGTAAGTATAACAGTGTCCTCTCTAAGTGTCCTCTGTAAGTATAACAGTGTCCTCTCTAAGTGTCATCTGTAAGTATAACAGTGTCCTCTGTAAGTGTAACAGTGTCCTCTGTAAGTGTCCTCTGTAAGTATAACAGTGTCCTCTCTAAGTGTCATCTGTAAGTATAGCAGTGTCCTCTCTAAGTGTCCTCTGTAAGTATAACAGTGTCCTCTCTAAGTGTCCTCTGTAAGTATCTGATGTAAACTAAGGTTTTGATGACAGTGGTTGAAAATGCACCAGGCTGCACTTTGTCTGTTTGGCATAGATCAATTTCAACAGTACAAAGTTACACATTACTGTCTGTGGGAGATTTACGCCTTCACTGTTTGTACTGTAATTTGTTGACAGACCATGTCATTGCGATACAGAAAAGAAAGAGACAAGACTGTATTACAGCACTGCAGAGCGCAAAGGAAAAAAATACAACATTAGAAATGTAAACATGTACATGCAGCGCTGTATGGGGAATCACAGTGCAGTCTGTCGGGCCACAGATTCTCTTCCACATCACAACAGATATCTTCCCTCGCAATGCAGCGCTTCACACACTTTATTAGTGAAAATCCAGATTCACCTAAGAGCAGTTCATCAATTCAGGACCAAAAAAAGTATAATAGAAATGTATAGAAAATATGTTTATGATTAAGACAGCTGGTTCAACCATTTTGCATGTAATGACAGAGAACCAGTATAATACAATTGATAATGTAGGAAACAGCAGACAGTTGTACATAATCATTTGCATGAATGTGCCAAAGCATTTGCAATTTGAATGAGAAAGAATCAGAAATTGTTTTTATGATGTGCACAAGAGACCACATGATGCGGAGGTTTTTCAAGCAGTTTTGAGAATTTCAATTCTGATCTGAGAAATGTACCAAAGCGACGGAGAAAAACTGTAATAGGAAGAAGCTGATTGAGAAAATAAGTTTTCAGGAAGCTTGACAAGCATCGAGAGTCACACTCACTGTATTTCACACAGGCTACGCCCTCTAAAGCTTCATTTGTGTGTTAAGGGGCTACACCTACGCCAGCGACATGCGTACACTCCCTAGCTACACCAAAGCTGACGTGCATACATGTGTAACTACATGTCAGGGTTACAGCAAACATACATGCACATATACAGTATATAGAGCAGGTAATAAAATACATTAAATAAAGTAGAATACTGGTTTTTAATATAATACCTTCAAATACAGGATTGGTCTGTTTGGGCTGCCTGTGTTTTCTCCTACAAGTTTCTGATAACAGTAGAGATTGTTGAGATGATGAAAGCTGGAAAAAGGCTCTTCTGCCTTTCAGTAACACACGACTGAAGAAGCGATCTCTGCTGTAAACCCTCTGCTCACCATGAAACCAGCTCACTGTCACAGTGAATGAAACAACGTAATTATGGCGACTGCACAGAAAAGTCCCTGATCATGTGTGATACATCCGTCTAGTGTTGTGGTGGTTATATCAACGGGTGACAACTTCAGGTATCTACCGCGGGACTCCCATTCACCCCTTGCATCAAGCATGAATCCAGCTCGACAGGCTCCATAGCTTTACCACTCACTCTGGCTGCATTAACATTTGCACTCAGACTGTCACAGTGACTGAAAGCGCCACAACAGATGAGATGATTACCTGTGGTCAAGGAGGCCTTACTGCTCCTCTTTGATGTGATGCTCCGCCTTCTGTCCTGCTGTCTGTGTAACTCACAGTGGATGTGACCGCCTGCCACCGCCTCAGGAGCTTCTGGCTCTGCTGCTCCTGCTACGGTTAGCAGCCCTCATCTCTCTTACTGCTGCTCTGTTAGCTCCTTATTAGCAAGTGTGTCACTGCTTCTTCTGCTGGTGCCGACACCAGCGGAGGTCTGTGATTGGCTCTTGGCGCTGCCTCTGGAGTCTCTTTTCTGCTTCAGCCAAGTGCAGAGTCTGCAGAACAGAAACCCCACTGATTTTCCACTTTAAGAACAGTTTAATTGTCAAGGGGAAAAGTTCTCAGTCTGTGAAAACACCTGTATAATGTCTGTGTGGCTCTCGAGGGAACTTTACAAGGTGTGAAGACATAACTGGAGCAATGTCATCAGGGTTATCTTCTCTTCGGCTTGGAGATTAAAACACAAGTCCTGTTACAAAGTGGAACCATGGAGTTTGAGAGACATGAGCATTTACCAGGCAGGGATACCATCTCTAATAAAAAGCATCTCTAATGAAGAGATGTTATCAAGTTGCATTATGGGAAGTGTGGGATCCCGTATTTTTGGAACCCAAAAAAGGGACTAATAGTCAGAAATTCTCTGTCTTTGCTTCACAGATTTTAACAATGCTTTTCAGCCATGCTGGCAGCGTGGCTGCACGGATGGCACTGTTGGTCTGTCGGTCGGTTTGGTGGATTGCCATGAAACGTGAAGATATTTATGGTCCCCAGAGGATGAAACCTTTCAAATGAAAATGAGAGACTTTCTTCTGCAGCAGTCTGACAAAAATCGACTGCTGTTCAAGCAGTGGTGCTTATTATATCGGTGCTCCCACACAGCTCTGGGACCAGCCGGTCATCTTACTGTTCTAATCGTCACAGTTATGGTCAGAGTGTGTTGGTATTTGTGTTTTTCTAATATGTATGTGTACAACATGATCGTCTGAGTGTGGCAGTTCAAAACGTGTGTTAATACAATATTTCTTCCTCTAAAACACAGAGTCACAGTGAGACTGGTTTTACTGTTACACTGCACAGAATTTGAATATGGATCTGATGATGAGTATCAGAAAGTTATATGATCAAACTAAACCTTTTCCACAAGTGATTCAGAGAATGCCGGTTTTCATACCATCTCATACTTCTGTATGAGGTTCAATAAATCAGATACAAACAGTCCAGTTTTCCATCACATGAACTTTATTATTATTTTAAATAATCAGCACGTTTTTAATAAAATATCATATATTACATATTTCAAAGAAAAGTTGTATTTTCACACATTAATCAGCTTGCAGACCAACAAGCCACAGTAGTTAACTCTTTTCAATCTTTAATATCTGTGGTGGTTTCAGGACATTTTAACCTCCTCAAAAATGTGGATGTGTGTCCTCAACTCTGAGATATTCACGCCAGCCTGTGTGAACTGATCAGAACTTTTCATTTGTATTTACTGAAGCCAGCGAAACAAAAAAAATGGGCGTGCCGCATGAGGTCAATTCAAACCCTCCTCCCTCCTCTGCTCTACCTCCCTCCTCACCTTCTGTCTTCTCCCTTCATCTTCACCTTCCTCCCATCTATTTCCTCGCTCGTTCTTCATCTGCTCTCACCTCCTTTATTCATCCTTTGCTCCATCTTCCTCCACCCCCTCCTAATACATCTCCTCCTCTTCTTCCCTTCCCTGAGTCCACACCTGTACTTTCCTTATCGTCTTTATAATCATATTCTGTTTATTCAAGCCCACCCTTCCCTTCACGCCCCCCTGAGAGCTCTCTCCCTCATCTTCTTTACATCTTCTCCACATTCTCCTTCTCCACTTTTTCCTGCCTCGTGGCTCTCTGGTTCATCATGTACTAATATAAAGACAACTTGCTCTCATGTTTATTCACACCCACACAGAAATACACTAACAGGGACACACACATTCTCACAGATGCACTCATAAGAGAGTTATTGTTTATATTTGCTTGTCTTAGGGGCACTTTACAGAGGCAGCACTGCCACAGTGTTTTCTCCTGACTTCTGCAGCAGTGTTTCCCTCAGAGAGGAGAGAGAGAGAAAAACACTCAGGAAGTTTGGCAGTACTGAAGCTTATGTTCATCGACTTTTTACAAGTGGGAAAGCACGCATATAGGCTCTGCAGCAGTCCCGTGGGCTTATTGAATTTGTCTTCAGAGGTTTGATGTTTTACAGCAGTGGAGCATGTCAATGAATGTGTTGTTTCTGAAGGTAAGCAGGTGGATATACTGTACCGTAGAGCTTCTGAGGCAGGGGAATAAAGAGGAAACTAAATGTTTAATTGTTTAAAGTAGGTAAGGCTCAGAGACATAAACACAGAAATGACCAGAAGCTGCACAAGGTAGAGATTTAGATGGAAAGTTTAGGGCTTCACTTCCAAGGGTCAGTGATGTTGAAAATGTGCAAACGCACCAGAAATAAGAGTGAATGCTCTGACTTTTTCTCTGGTGCCACCAGTAGATAAAAGCTGCTTCGTTCATCTCTCCCAGAGGATGAATCCTACTGACTTTGGTGATCCTCCTTTTCCTCTAGTGCCTTCATCATCACATTCCCATCAGCCTCAGCTGTACTTTGTGTTTAGTGCGAATGTTAACATGCTAACATGCTGAACTAAGATGGTGAACATGGTAAACATTATACCTAAACATCAGCATGTTGGTATTGTCACTGTGAGCATGTTGGCAGCACAGTTGAAGGGAAGTGGAACTAATAGACGATGAAAAGCTTTGATTTGGTTTGTGGTGCACGTCTGCTGCCCAGTATAATGCAGACACATGTATTATAAACTGTGACAGTTGTAACAATTTCACCCAGTAGTCCATTCAGATACAGAAGTGTCAGCTAATGAGCCCTCTGGGATTTTCTCTGTAGAGTGAAGTATCGCTCACGCACCTGTTGGGCAGCGCTGTTTGATGCATCAACCGTCCCTTTAACACACAGCAGCCGACGAAGTGCTACACAATACAGAGGATGATATCACTCATAGCCAGGCACACATAATCTCATCCGAAATCCACCAAAGATGAAGAGAAACCACAGTGTATCTTGTCACACAACTGTATCATGTTGTGTATCACTTTCATCTTATCAGTGAATCCGTGCTGCGACGAGTAATGAAGATAAAGTTGGGGGTAAACAGACGATATTGAGATGGAGTGTGGTTTCAGTCTGAGCCACGTGTTGCTCCAAACCAGAGCCGTTCCAAAGCTACTATCTTGATTCATGCTCACAGCCTCGCCTAAGGGGTAAAAAGCAAGAAAGCTTTCACATTGTAATACAATTCAGAGGACGTAAGGGGCAATAAAGAGGAATAAAATGGATTTTAAAGAGGGACAAAGGAAGGATCCATGTTTAAACATTATTATTACATGATAACATAAATGAAGGCTGCTTTAACTGTTAATAACCATTAATTTCCCTCCAACTCACTGATTTCAGTTCATAATTTATAAAGCCTGGTCAGAAAACAGTTTATTTTTAATTTAATCTAATGACAAAAGAGAAACAGCGACACAGATGTATTTATTCTGAATGAGGCGAGGAGGAATGATTCTCACATTCTCCAGGCTGTGTACAATCCTCCTGATGGATAGAATCATAACATGAGGGAGAAAATAATGTCTGAAGAAGACAATAATTAAGCCCTGAAGATTCATCAGCCAGCAGCAACTCTACTTCATTCATCTCTAACTTCTCCTCCTCTCGCTCCTGTTTTTGTAACAACTTTGATCTCTTTATCTCTGACTCTCATTTTATTGTTTTTCTGTCTTCTTCTTGTTCTTTTTCTCGACCTCGCATTTCCACATCCTCTTGTTCTTCAGCAGGGATGCTTCCCTAATCAACAGTCTTTGACCCCAATTAAGAAGTAAAACCAGAGAGAAAAGGCTAAATCGTCAAGTTCACCTTCATTAATCTGCAAACATCTCAGCATTCAGATCATTTTCAACATTACTTTCTTTGTCCTGCTGTCTTTTTCCACTGTTTTGATGCCGATCCAGATTAACTTGCAGATTAAAAAAATCAAAAAATCTAAACATTTTCTATTGAAATAAAAAGTTCAGACGATTGTTCGGTGCCAACTGGTTCATAACCATGTTTAACAACCAAGGCCCTGTAGGTCTGAATACCACATTCACTACTTGTGATTCATGTTTTAATCAGTGTTTTCTTTATTTAACTCCTTTATTTTTGGGATTTACTCTAGTTCTTGTCAACAGATTAGGGCAGCCCACTTCACTGTCTTCTTGATATGTCAATTGTTGATGCCTGTGTGTGTTTTAGCATGTTTTCTTTCTTCTTTCTTTTCCTCCTCTTCATCACCTGTGGACCATGAATGTCTCTGATTCCTGGCAATCTGTCTTATAGTTGTTGGGATATTTCAGTCTGGACCAAAGTGGTGAGAGGTTCATGCTGACCTCTACTCGACCAGAGCCACACTGAGACAAGGCAGAAGAGAGAAGACGGCAGGGGAGCTGCAGGTAAACAGAAGGCTCAAATTAACAATCAATCTATTCAAACTACAATTGATTTGTTTGTTCAAGTAAATTAGCATATTTGATTAACGGTGACGCACAAGTCTAGAGGAGGTTCAAGACAAGGTCAAAGCAGTTTTGTGGAGGAGTCCTTATATGGGTGTGCACAGCACAGGGCAGTTACAACATCCATTTCCCTGTGGACTGCAGCCTGTGTCAGAGCTGACTGTACTGTTGGCCTGGGGAGCGCTGCAGACAGACATGACACATGTGACGCCAGTGGCTTCTTTTCACCTGCCGATACATGATGGACGCATTTCCGACTCTCTCAGAGTGTTTTTGTTTCCCGCTTCATTGTGTCCACAGTTACACCCCCAGTGGACCAGTAGTGTTTGCTTGAACGCACCATCAAGCGTGTTTACAACCTACAAAAACACTTGACTTGTATACAGAGTTTTTTTATTCATATTGTTGGTCATTGGTGCTTTTATATATATTTATACAGTATTTATATCTGTTGTTTCACATACATGTGTACCTACGTATTTTCCTAACTATTCTTTCTCTTATTTGTTCAGCTTTGTTGTCCTTGTTCTCAGTTGTTATGTTGATTTATGTGTAAATACATTGAGAGCAATGAAAAAAAAGAGTCCAATTCCTATATGTGTACACATACTTGGCCAATAAAGCAGATTCTGATTCTGATACTGCTACTGGGAATCCAAATTCCAGTCTTCCAGGAATTTTACCACTATGTCTATACAAGAAAAAAAGACTCTTTCAAGTCCACCAGTTATTGACTTATAAAATGACATGTTAGCAGACAGATGAATGCCAGGTCAGTCTGTCTCATCCAGCAATGCTTCAAAGATAAACAGATATACTGGCGGGTATGTCTCTACAGTCAGCTGGCAGCGGACTATACGCTCTTCTGACTGCTGCCTGCAATTTGATGTTTTCATGTGTATTCTCCTGTAAACTGATTTTAGACTCATTAAGAATATGTTGTGCACAGCTGACATTGTTCCCTGCACAAATCGTTGTGGTTCCATACCTGTCAAACTCTTCTCAACACCGGAAAAGTTGACTTTTTTAAGATTTTAAAGTCATCCAGGACAAAGATGTTGCTTGAAGTGGTCGAACTCCAGGCTTTTGTTGGTCACAGACATCAGTCCTGACTGAACAGTTAGTGTGTCAGGATTTGAGATGGCTGGATGGTCCTGTCCTGTGTCATCCCTCTTTCTCTTTCTGCTCACTCCCAGGAGATTTTGCGGACTGGCACTCTGGGAAAGGACTGCCACTCTCGCCTTCACCCTTCCTGCCTAAAGCCAATCTCTTCTTCGCACTTTTTGTCTTTCGCCGTCATACTCTTTCTCTGACTTCATTTCTTTTTGTCACTCAGCAGAAATCTGACTGTGTCTCTATTTTCCCATCATTGTTCTCTCTTCCTGCCACAGATTGTGTGAATTTTTCATTTTCATTGACCTGTTGCTACTTGATCGTAGTAGGCAGTCTTACACCTGCAAAAATCTGACTGACAGGTGTTTTCAGTTCTCATGGCTGACCCCTCTCAAGCTGAAGTGACATTGAGCCGTGCTGAAAACAGGTTATCAAATACCATAACAGAATCATAAAGCCATGATTGTGTGATTGAGTGTTTCCCAGGTATCCTAAACAGGAAGAGAAATGCCAAGATGCTCCTGGAAAATACATAAATAATGTACTCATGGGAACCAGGTAATATATTATAATGATAACAAAAAATGGAACCAGCCACCTCCCCTTCAGTCTTTCAAATCTTTAAAATTGATCTCGCACAGTTTATTCATTCTCACATGATTCCTCTTCTACTGCATACATATCGCCCGACAGTGTCGTAATCTTCGAAAATTGTTTTCAACCTCTAAAGTTGTACTCTGTATCTCTCTCTTACACTGATAGTATTCTTTGTCAACATCATATTACTGATTTCTTCCTCCCGTTGAAGAGTGAAAACTGCTGACACGCCAGATTAACCTCTAGGGTGCCCTGGGGCATAAATGAGCTGTGGGATCCTATAGACCCCCCCTAACAGAACAATACGGGGCCTCAAGATTAGTTTATAATGCATGTGTCACTTTAAGGGTCCGGTTATGTGTGAAAAGAACTAGTTCGTACATACGACACACATGTTGTCCAATCACATCTGAAAGTGTTTATAGTAGAGTTCAGCAGCATGACCCCAACCTGTCAGGCCTCGACAATGGGTCATGTGTTGGGTCGGGTTTGGGCCATTTTGTTGTGTAAAGCTTGGGGCTTGGGTCGGGTTGGATTATTTTTAAATGCAACTTAATGAGTCTTTTTCTCTGTGACTCTGCCAATCATCTGCACTGATGCCGGTCATGTGTTGCAGGTACATACACAACGCACATAGGACCTCTGGGAAGCAGGAAGAGAGACAGAGTAGCCAATGCGGTTGACGGGAGGACGACGACACTAAAACGATCTGCGGTGGATGTGATTCTCTTGTTCCACAACTCCTCCTGAGAAAGAGCCTGGTTTTGGTGGCTCTACAAAGTTCTGTTTGGACTGTTGTCGAGCTCAGCTGGGAAAGATGTTTGGAGTTTATGCTCGTCTGGCTGATATTGGGAAAAGTTGAAGTTGATCTACTAACTAAAGGCAGATGATTGATGAGATGCTATGGAGTCACACACTGGTAGCTGACTGCAGTGTGTATTGTCACTAAATCTCTGGTGTATTGGCCAGAGGCTTGGTCTGTTGCTGTTGTCAAATTCGTTGGGGTTTTTTTGTGAGAAAGCATTTCCAAAGCGAGCATATAACCTTACACACTATAATCACACACTAATTGCCACAAGGGAAGCCTGGAGCCCGGAGTCCCAGAATAATACAAGTGCAAACAGGTCATCTAACCATCTAACCGTCCACGTTCCTTCACCTTCACAATTATCTGGGGAACCCCTCGGCTTATTATCCTGTCAGAGGCAAAGCAATAGAGAAGCAGCCCTGTCAGCTGCTGATCATTTGCCGTCAGTGATTTTGCCCCACAATCCTCTGCTATCACACTGATTAATCACAAACCTACAGGGTTACTTAGTGTTGCTTCTATAACTCCCATGCAGTTGGAGAGACGCAGCGCCCACAGGCTTTTCTCTTCACTTGGCCCAACAGCAGCTGTTGCTCACCAGTGGTAGCTCACCTCGCTCTATCAGAGGTGTTATTGGCCTTAGGCTCAGCGGTCCATCTTCTAAAGTTTCATTATACGACAGTTCATGCTGCCTTAGAAGATATCACCCTCAGTGAGACTGACTCTCTTGTGCTCCTGTCTTTTCTTCATTTTATTTCCTTCTTTATTTTTTTTGTTTTCCTCTATGAAACACAAAGACATTGAATTGACCAGGAAAATCTGTATTTTCTCTTGAAAGTAATATGGATGTTTGTTCAGGGAAAGGAGTGCCTAGATACTTAATGAGCTTAGTTGGTAGAGCATTACACTTTCTATCTCAATGTCCACATTCAATATATACTTCAGGACCTACCAAAATTAACCTCTTTAGCTCCAAGTGAGCCACACTAGCTGGTTGATGCTGGACTGCCGTAAAACAGATGATTTTGTTCCACTGGAGAAATAAATAATAATGCAAAAATTTAATTGAATTCAGGGTTCCCTTAAAAACAATTACTCAGTGTATCAACCAGTTTTCTTGTCTGACAGTTGATGAAATGAAGAAGGACAAATGTGCAACCGCTGCCTATTAATTACTTTCCCTTTTCGAAACCTCCAGTAAGCTGATGGAGGGTTAGGAAGGAAGCCAATTTGGCAGATACAGAGTCTCCTGGCTCATATCAGCCAATCGTATTACTTCTGTCTTAATGGCAGTCCATTACAGTTAAAGCTGGAGAGATACGCTGAGTGACAAGAAAGAAAAACACTGCGCATTGTAATGCAATCCAATACATTCCTGTAATAACGACCTTTTGTGAAACATAATTTTAGATTATTGTTATTGACATTGTATCAACACTGTGTGACTTCTTATAGGCATCAATCAGAAGGCTGTAAATGAATGAGAATGGCTCTTTTTTAAGTCAAACACATTAAAAATAACAAGGTCTGTTGGTGGTAAAATGGTCAAATGAGTGTTTTTCTGCTTGTAGTCTGTCTATGTCTGGGTTTTATTACCAGTGAGAATCAGAGCAATTAGAGTTGTTGGAGCACACCTTTGGCTACAGTAAGCTCGTCAACGTGTTTTCCCTTGGTTATGGCCTTTGTGATAAGTTAGGATTAATGCTGTATGGAAACAGAAGAAATTCATCTTTTCATCTAACCTTGGATAGAAGAGTAAACAAGCATATAGAGTTGTTAAGTTGGAGGAGCTATGGTTTCCGGAAGTAAAAGTGTTATGCGATTCACAGTTGGAGCTCTTCTGCAGCCTGGATGGACATGAAACTCTCCTGGTTGAATTATCAGTACAAAATATTAACAACTGCATTTGAAAATATCTGGGGTTTCGATAAAAAAGGTAAAGGTACAGGCTTCTGTGCATAAAAACTCTGGGGGAGAAGTCAACTACGACCCCCAAGGTGCAATTCAGTAAGAAACCCACAAACACTGAGCTTACAGTTCTGTCACGTGCTCTGCTAAAGGTAGGTGGCAGCTAAAGATTACACTGTTGACAAAAGACATTTTACAATCTGCAGCTTTTCAATCAATTTTGGATGAATTCAGTAACCATGCCGATGTGTTTTGTTCACAAATTCACTGATGGACACAGCGTAACGCTGCATGATCGTTAAGTCATCCAGAAGAGTCCAGTGTTTTTCTGTCGAGGAACATTGAGGAGATCGTTTAAAGACAAATTTGAACTGGATTACAGGATGGGGAAACACCACGCAAATCTTAAAATCCTCTAAAATCTGAGGCTGCTCACTGTGGCTGTTTGACTTTTCTTAATAATAAAGTTAGAATGAATTCAACCCTGAATTTCAAACTGTGTTGTTGTGCTCAGTCCATTTGTGCTGCCTTTGCTGCCTCACTTGAGTGACAAGCTAACGACACTCAAGGCAGTTGCATTTCAGTCTGCAAACAGTTTCACCTTTATCCAACATTTTTCCATCTGGTGTCCATTTGGTGTAGAAACCAAAGCACCTGATTTGATTTGATTTAAAGTCTCAGATGGGTTGGTCTCATGACCATCTGTTCAACACAACTCGCATTTTCATTAGCAAAGAGAAGAACCACAGGCTAGTTGACTGAGGGCAATAGGCTGGGTCACATGGACAATGCATTTTATGAACGCCACCTGCTCAGGTACAAGCCAATGCCTGTTGTACTTCTGTACTTTGAATTTTGAATTCAAACAGGTGATTATACTTAATTTTTCACCTGTCCAAACAATTGTTTGATTTTTGAATAAAAACCGACAGCAGTACTTTTCACTTATTTGTTTGTTTATTTAAAGGATCCCCATTAGCTGATGCCATGGCAATCAGCTAATCTTCCTGGGATCCACACCTACCATACAATACATAACACACCTAACGTACAACACATTACATGATGAACATTAATTGCATTAATATACATAAAAGTACATTCAAATACAATTCAAAGCCAGTCAACACAGTAGATACATTTAGGTAGAATGCTAACTAAAAATCAATCTGTAGATGATGTTTAAAAGGAACGAGATTTATACATGATGTTTAAAAAGAATGCGAATTATACAACTAATATGAAGCAAAACACAAATATTGGAAACTCTAGCAGAACCATATTTTCCAGAGTTATACCATATTATTCAGTGTGTCATCTGCGTGATAATAACTGCCTCTGCATTTTTAAGGTATGATTTATTTCTTATTAGGCGAATATTAAGGGGTAAATTATTCCAGTTTATTATGGCTCTATAAATGTAAGTTAGTCCTTGGGCTGGGTACCACAATATGACCGTTCCCGGCAAATCTGGTGTTGTGGTCGTGTGTGTTATTGCAGTAAACTATTTGGTGGAATAGAAATGTTGGATCTTTGAGTTCATGGTACAGCTGAACAATGTGGCCATGCTTGAGAAAATCCTTTGCTCAATGGTGAGCCACGAGAGGTGCTGGTTCTAATAGAGCGACCCACAACAAGTCTAGCAGCCCTGTTTGGTGCGACTTGTAATTTTGTGAGGTTTGTTTTAGAAGCAGACGACAAACAATAGTCCAGGTGGCGCAAAATGAATGAATCAGAAACTCGACCCAGCGTGTGTGACCGTAAGTAGGGAAAGCACTTTCTTGTGACTGCGATTCCTCGGCCCATTTTACTAACAATTGTATTAAAGGAATAGTATGATGTTTTGTCCACTTTCTGGAGGAGAATTACTTGAGAAGATCTATTTCTCTGCCGGGAGCAGTAAGTTCATGGAGTCTATGCTGGTTGCCATAAAGGTTGGAGGGAAAAAGTTAGAAATTTTATATGTAGTTGGTAATCTATTACACAAATTTTCCCTTTATGTCTAACAAGAGATACACAACTCTTTAAGGATGACATGCTTGTTTGACATCTAAAACCTTTTTCAGTTGTTCTTTTTGATGTTCGCCGTCCTCCTGAAAGTTATTATGATTGAAGTGAACATACCATGGCTGAATTGTTCCACTTTTCTTTCCTTCAGAAATTTCACACTAATTCAAACAGACATGTAACAGCACTTTGGAAGGCAAATGCAGCCGTTAAATTTCATTCCCAACTCTTCCCCACATTGTTTAAATAATTTTGACTGAATGTCACATTTGCCTGTGGGGTGAGTTTTTCCTGGTGACATTTCACACCATGTGTGTGACAACTTGTCTCTTTCAGTGTGTGTTTGTGTAAGAAAGGATGGCAGAAAGAGCGAGCACATTGGGTTGTCGGTTGTATGAAAACCAGGACGTGTTCACAGCTATCGTCCCACAAGGTCACTGCGATCCCCTGCTCCATCTGTCACTCTGGTCACACACACTCGTGGACGTACATTTATTCAATCCATCACTCTCGCCATCAGTGTTTATTTCCTTTTCAAAAATCACACACTACATAATTTCCAGTGAACGCATGCATGTATTCATGCACACAAACACACTCACATGCAGACTAAGTGCTGTCACTGTAGGTCCATCCATCTTTGTCACAGCAGACCTCCAGGCAACAGTTGATATCTGACTGCAAACATGGACGAGAGAAAGGAAACCCCCTCTGCCACCGACAGAAAATGTTGTGAATGTGTGTGCGTGTGTGTGTATAATCATGTGTTTAATGTGTAAAGAAAAGGTGATGAAAGTGATGGATTTCTTTAAAGTACAACTTCCAGGTCCCTCCCCCTCTCTCTCTGCTGCACTCCAGCTCGTCTCCAAAGCCCCTCCCTGCAGTCAGTCTAATTCTTTCTTTTTAGCTAGCTTCTTCATCGGTCTTCTTCTGTTTACTTGTCTTCGTCCTGTCAGCTGTTGTTGACAAATGGGCAGGAATGGGCAGTTTTCTCACTGCTTGGTTGTTGGTGGTTGTATGTCCGCCATTGCGTCCGCTCACTGAAGATACAGAGCTTGACAGAGTGAGTGCATGCATTTTTATACAGGTTACCTACTTCTGCTTTAAATCAAAGTTATGGTAATGTAATCTGTGGAAAATCTGTGGACAAAAGCCCCTAACTACAGAATCTGTGTGTGTGTGTGTGTGTGTGTGTGTGTGTGTGTGTTAAAGGTGTATTCAGTGGGTTTACTCAAGTTTTGTGAAGCTTCTGCACAAAATAGTTAACATCAGCATGTTGGTATTATAAGCGGGTGTAGTCTTCACCACGTTCACCATCTTAGTTGGTGCTAACATTTGCTAATTAACATTCTAACTCTTGTATGTGTTAAATATCAGTAGAGCTTCTCGGTAGATACTTTAACACTGATATGCACCCTCAGACCTTATCAGACCTTATCTCTGTATCAATAACCACAACAGATGAAAAGGTTCAAACATGTAAGTGAAATCCTGATTTAGAATTTGCCAAAAATAAATAAACAGAAAACTACTGTGGGTTTTGCAGGTGAACTCATTTGTATTTGTTGTTTCCTCCTTTTACCTCTGAAGAAATATGTTTTAGATTATTTGAATTATCGCAGCTTTATTAAAAACCAAGGAACAGAGATGAATGCCGGTCTGACAAAGCTGATGATGGTACAGCTGAGAGCACATAAATACTGCACAGGTCATGCACATACACAACACATACGAGCAGGATGTGTGTGCGGTATTTTCTTTTGTTTGTGCGTGCGCAGTTTGTATATGAGGAGAAAGAACAAGCAACATTTATTTTATACCAGTTGGAAAAGCAACATGAAGACAATGTGTGTTTGTGTGTGTGACACACAGAGAGAGATTTACAGTGGCTGTATATATGTGAACTTACACCTTCGAGGTGTGCCCTCATGCATTTGTGTGTATCTGTGTGTAGATCTCTCTGTTTATGGCGGTGTGTGTGCATGCTGGTATGTCACGTACAGCTGTGGTAATACGAGTATTTATATTACAGCTATTAATCACACTGAGGAGTCAAGGTTGTTTTTTTGTCATCTCTCTCTCTCCATCTCTTTATTTCCCCTTTTCCTGACAGTCCACCGCAGGCTTTAAAACACACTTTCACAATCAACCCCGGTCACATAATCCTACAGTATGTGTGTGTTTCTGTGTGTGTTTCTGTGCATGAGAGTACCAACTATAGAATGATGTGGAGCCAGCCAACCAACCACAGGCCAGTCAGTTCTCATCCTAACAGCGGGATACAATTAAAGTTCAATTACGATGAGATTTAGGAAGACAACGGGCGTAAATGTTCCCCTTGCCAGGCTTGTTTTCAGAAGTGACTGATATCACTGCTGCGGTCTGGGACCCGGTGAAATTCCTGCACATGCAGAATAGTCCGCTTCAACTCAAGCTCTTCATCCGGCCACAGAGCAGCTAATCTGACCATATTCGTTGGACTAATATCAGACGTGCATATGTTGGTTGCAAAGCTGATGTCTCTCGTGTTCGCTGTGACCTTGTTGTGCCTTTGTGTGGGAACGATGTTATACTGAGCCCAAATACAAATATCCGATAAGCATCGGCTGCTTGGGAGAGTAAAGCAGAGTTCCAAATGTTCAATGAGTCGGTGGAATACTCGGTCCTCTACAACCGAAAGGGGTTGGACATCAAGTGCCTCGAACTCCACTATCTTGTCATTAATCTCTTTAGCCTTTCTCTGTCCTTATTTTCTTCTCAAATGCCTCCTGGATGGGCACGGCTGCACCTGCTACTCGGGCTTCCTTGCTGATGCTAGCTGCTTCAGGTTCTTTAAATACATCGTTGCCATGATGTGTTTTTAAATGACTGAAGTTCTTCATATTCTTCCCTCCTCGTGGTAATTCAGCTGAACATTTATTGCAAATTGCAGTTCTCTTGTCGTCTTGTCTGAAACTGTGATAAACATCAACACAGCCAGTATTTTCACTCGGCTCTGTCCCTGCATTAAGTTATTTGTTGCATGATTGGGAAGTCTCACAGAGCGGTGGCTGACATGCATCTGCCTGCGACATGACTGCAGTGTCTCAGTCGGCCCGCAGCTATTTTAGGTTCCACAGACTTATTATCTGAAATTCCACTACTCGATCAATAACAATAATTTAATTTGATCATTTATCAGAGGATCATGCATCCCAATTTTAATCTAAAAGAACTGAAAACATGATCTCTCCTTCAGCCTGTGTGTAAACCTGACCAAACCATGTTGGAAAATGCTTTTATTTTTGCAACTGTGATTTGTGATGGTTTTGGGAGGCACTTGGCAAATAATGTTATCCTGCTGATTATCAGAAAATGCTCACGTGTCTTTTCGAAAGACAGTTACAAACAACGTATTCGTCGTTTAATTTGGAGGACTTGTTGATTTTACTCCTGTTTGTAGATCAGAGGTCGAGCGTTTCATGGATCTTAATTGTTTAAGTTGTTGATGCCTTTTGGAGGTTCTGTGGGAGCTGTTGGAGTGTTTCTTTGTGGCAAACACAGTCATTCATTTCATGTTATTTTTATTAATTATTTGTTCAAATGAATTATGATTTTTCTCATTTTTTTGTTCTTTATTTGTCGTTTTTAGAATCTCTAGTTTATGTGTTGCTGCACCTTTTCTTTTGAACTCTGCTCTGCGTGCAGCTTCTCTCTGACACTGTTTGATTTGTTGTAATTGTTTCTCCTTCTGTTTGAAAGAGGTCGGACTGGGATCATCTCGTGACCAGCGTGTGCTTGTTGTTCTTCTGCTTTGTAAATGAATAAATATACAGCAAATCAAAACTGTAAAAGATGAAACAGTTTGAAATGATTTGCTTAAACTTTGCCGACTTTGATGGTTAAAATGCACCAGATAAATTAGTGTGAGTGCAGTGATCCCTCGTTATAGTGACATATTCAGGTCAGGTTCAGCCCCGTTTTTGCATCCATACTGAGGACTTGGTTCAGGTTCAGAAACAAGCCCTCATACGTGCCAAAATTATAATTATTATGAAATATTAACTGTTACTGGTATCACTTCCAAAACTGAAATCTCAATTATTCATTGGTTAAGATGCATTACAATGCCACTGTGTTGTTTACACACACACACACACACACAGTCTTTAGTTTGTGAACTCGCCTTTTGTCATCGTGTGCTTCTCACGTCAAGACAAAGTGTTGAGTCACTTTTGACTTTTTGACTTTTTTGGCCAGGCTACAGCTGAAATCTCAGGCCTGCACAGTGCTCGAATGGAAAGTCTTCACACAGCAGAGGAAGTGTTGTGGATTGCTGTTCATTTGCTTGCAGTACAGTTTCACTCATGTCATCTCTGTGTTTTACAGCTGTGTGTCAGTTTCATTAATCTTTCCTTGAATGCAAATCCAACCAAAATGAAAATCCTTTTTCTAAAAGTTACATTACTGCTTTAAAGCAGAAGTTGATAACCTGTATAAAAATAACTTTTAGTCATATTTGCTAAAACTGTCACTCTGTCCTGACAGTCGTACACGAGACAGATAATCTGTGGCTCCTGGCTCTGGCTCCACCTGCTGCTCCGAAGGCCATTTGCAAGAATCCACCGCGCCCGAATCAAAACAGCCAATCAGAGCAGGAGGAGTATCTGACGGAGTGTCAATCACTGCACACGCAGCAGCTCCCCTCCCCCGCACATGTGCTAACACGGTCAAGCTCCGTATCTTTAGTGAGCGGACGCAATGGTGGACAAACAACCACCTGAAAACTGCCCATCCCTCCTTTGTCAACAACAGCTGACAGGACAAAGACGAGTAAACTGAAGAGGACCGATGAAGAAAAGCAGCTAAAAACAAAGAATTAGAGCGAGCGACTCTGCTGGGAGGGGCTTTGGAGACGAGCTGGAGCACAGCGGGGATGGAAGGGGAGGGACCTGGAAGTTGTACTCGTTCAAATATTCAAGCTAAGTCCACTCTCTTCTCAATCCTACCGACTTCTGCTTTAACTAAATTGGGGTACATTTCAAATGGAAAATCTGAAATCCTGCATCATTCTGTATGAACAAAGGGCCGCGTCAACATGAAGATAATGTCAAGAAAAGAATCTCCTAATAGAGATTAAGGTTAAACTCTTACGTGTGACTAATACAAAACAGGTCTGTGGAACCTTGTTGAAAGCTGTCACATTCCCAAAGTACTTAGTGGGTGCACAGTTTGTATCACGGCAGTATTAGAGCTACTTAACAAAGGGTACCACAAAGAAAGTATCACGTGAAGCAAAGGCTGGATAATCACAACGCTGGATCCCCATTCTGTTTTGTGCCTCTTTGTAGTTACTTTACGTCTCTTTGTACTCTATTTGTATTTCTTTGTAGTTATTTTCTTTCTCGTTGTCCTCGCTTCGTGTCTCTTTTTAGTCGTTTGTCTTTTGTCGTTTGACATGTTTTTGATTTGATTCATTTCTAGTGAATCGGTGATTGAAGAATAATTTAGTTTTGCAGAAATGTGTCAAACAACCAACAGAATCAAAGTAGATCTTCCAGCTGTGAATCAGAAAATGTCGCCATGCCCCAGTGAAATCACAGCGAGTGCTGTCAAAGTGTCCTGGAAGTTTTTCCATGTACAGTCGACCGTGAAGCTTTTTATTTATCGTGACATCTTGCACATGACAAACTTGTTCATCAAACTATTTTGTAAAAAGTAGAAATAGCCTGTAAAATGTATTTATTTTACAATTTTGCCTTTGTTTTTTTCCTCTGGGGTTTCTTATCTGATACTGACTAAAGCGTGGTTATAATACTGGGCACTAAATTATCAGAACTAGTCAAACCATCTCACTTCTTGGATATGTTATTCAGAAAACTGCGAGTTTCAATAAGCTGACATGCTTTCTCCATGTAAACCATCTCGATCACTGAGGTCTTGTGATTTGGGTCTTTTGTCTGTTTCTCAGGTCAACACAGAACACAGGATGGCTTTGTAACGTGGAAATGTTTTGACATGTAAAAGGGAATACACTTTGACAGATGCAGGAATAAAACTACATAGATACTCAAAAAGAAACAAAACACGTAACCTGCACTAACCGAAAGCACTTTTTAAAGAGCAACAAAAATAGAAATCACCTCTCCTCATGTTACCCTGCCTGTGGCTGTGAAAGTCCCTCACAGAACTTCTTTTCAGCCTGCGTCTCCCCCGATGCAGCCGCCTCTACATGAGATGGGGAAAGAGTACTCACATCATCCCGAATTCTGTTTGAAGCGTGACGTCAGGGAGGGTGACGCCGGGAAACATCAGCTACACAGCAGGAGTATAGGAATGAAAACATTTGGAAACTGTGGAGAGAGGAGGCTGAGACAGAAACAGGAAGAAAATATGAGCAAAACCAATTTTCTTTAAACCAGAACAGATATGTGAATCTTAGAGAGACTCAATTAATATTTCAGCAGCTTGTAGACGAGGGCCTCGTACAGACGTCTCCACCCTCATCATCAATGACCTGAATGAGAGAATCTCCAGTTTATTTAATGACAGCAACATGTCAGACTTTTTCCTTCCAGGCAGAAGGAAGCGCTACCATTCAAAGATGGTCAAAGTTAGCATTTGATTGTCTTTTCTTGTTTTATTCTCCTCCCCTGAAAAGATTTCTTTCCGTTCTGTACCTGATGTCCTGCTGATCATACAGCTTCTCGCAGACAATTTGGGCACTGGAGCGAATTCACAAAGAATGGCGATAAAGCGCGATAAATTGCTCCTCATTTGCGCCCGTTATCTGCCCCGTCTCAACATCCGATTCACAAAAGATAAAAATAAGTGTTTGCATATTAATTTAAATACGTGCAAATAGAACCAGAGCACCGAGACGCTATTTGCTCGGCAGCGCAGTTAGCGGTGCATTTCAGCCTTTGCGGGCGCTTTAAGAATGACACAGTATCTTTTTGTCTTATTTGCAGCGGCCGCAAAAGCCACGCAAACCTTTTGTGACACAATATGAATGATGTGAATGTGTAGTTTAAAATGCATGCAGCTATTCAAACCTAGAAAAGAAGGCAGTGATTTTTACTAAGTATGAAGGGAAAGTTTTCCTAGAAGGCTTGACTCAGAGCAATAAAAACTCAGCCAGCTTGGAAAGGGGGATAAAAAATGAGAAACTGTCTGAAGCAAAACAAGACAGGTGACGAAGTAGAACAAGACAGAGAGACACACAGATGAGAGACGTCCAAAGACAGAGATCAGCTGGTTTACTTTGGTTCTATAAACTGAGAGCGGAGACGACAGACAGACGGACAGACAGACAGACTGACTGACCCAAGGCATAAACAAAATAACTGCAAACTGACTATCCTTAAGTGAGTATGATTATGAAAAAAAAAAACATATTGCAGCACATGATTGAATAGCTAATATATTTGCCAAACACACTCCTGCATTATTCAAAAGGCAAATCCTGACCTCCACACACACACACACACACACACACACACACACACACAATTGTATACTACATGGTCCTGTGTCTATTGAAACATGCCACCCACACACACACACACAGGCATGCATAAACTGTATCCAGAGATATACACATACTCACCAATATGTCTTCAAATACACATAAAACTGTCAAGAATGCTGTTGCTTAGAGGGATATTACACACACACACACACACACACACACACACACTTTTAACACATCTTATATAAGAAAAACAAACAGCTCCATTTAAAATGCATGTTTATCCTACTATGCCACACACACACTTAGAGGCAAACATTTTTACACACACACACTCACAAATGATCAGTTAGTGTCCGACCTTACAGGACAGCTACAACACTGACTCCTCCACGTGCACACTTTCATAAATGCATATTCAAAGAAGTACATGCACACTCAAATCAATCTTCATTAATTCATTATCTAAAAGTTAATAATCAATAGTCAGGAGTCCCAGAAAAACACCCACAAGCACCTAACAATCACACACACACACACACACACACAAACACAAACACATACTCTTATAAGCACTTGTTGGAATATCACACACACAAACACACACTGTCTGTTCCTCTGGTTCTCAGTTGTCGCCTTATTACACACTTTATATAACATCACCCCTCTTCCTCCTCTCACTCTGTTTGCTTTTTTCCAGGACTTCCCCCCCTTTCCTCCGCCTCCATAATCCATCTCTTCCACCAGATCAGATATTTATCATCTGCGGACCCAAAAGGATCTGTCTACAAGGTCTGACGAGGAAGAGAGGGAGGGGGGCGGTGGGAGGGGCAAATTAGATTTTGGCAGGTATTATCCGTTTCTGAGATGTATGGATGTCCAAGGACATCGCCGGCAGGGTAAACAATGGCACACAAGGCAGCTGGATAAATAAAACAAACACAACAAATAAAGCGTGATGATTGTGGACACGGTGAGAAATGCGCTCTGAGGTGGGGCGGATGGTTTGGGGGGCGGGGAGCTGTAGAGTTGTTGGCTTTGTTAATGATGGAGATGCAGTAGAAGACACTGCATGTTTTTCTGCTGTAACCCTTTGTATTAACCCTTGTTTCTAGTTGACATTGAATTTATTTGCCCCTTGTTGTTGGGGTCCCCCAGACCCCTCTGCTGCAAGTGTTAAAAATTATAATTATATTGTAAAATGACCCAATTTGTTTCATCAAACGTACTTTCCTCCTGACCTTATTTAAACACAATGATGACCCTTCTCTCTGCCACAACGTGAGATTACACATTTGATGAACGTGACAAAGTATGGACATAAAGCATGGTAATAAACCAAGTGAGAAAATATTTAATCTTTTATAAACTATATGGACTATACATGAGTAAATACAGTATATAATAGTTTTGTTTCCCGAAGACTTGCTGACAGACAAAGAAATGTACATTGGAGTATGTACATGTACAGTTCATACATCTGGTTGGAGTCAGTCAGAGGTCAGACTTCCTGTCAGACCTCAACAAAGTGTTATAAACAGACTGTCAGCACCAATCAGAGGGAGAGAGCAGACGAAGATTCACCAGTTGATATTTTTATGATCCCTACCATTAACCTGTTTACATTTTTGGTATGTATATTTTCGGACAAGCAGCTTATTGATTTTTTATTATTATTATTTCTATTTCATTCGTATTCTTTATATTTGCACTCTTCCTACTTTGTACTGCAACTGCTGCACAACATCTTCCCTCAGGACAAATACCTTTCTGCCTTGTCTTATTTTTAAAACAGAAGAACAAGAAGAAGTACTCAAAACTAGTAAAAGTATCAGTACCACTGTGTAGAAATACTCTGTCTCACAAGTAAAAGTCCTGCATTCAAAATATATTTACTTATATATACTTAAAGTGTCAAAAGTGCCCATTACACAGGCTCATTTCAGAATAATATATATAATCTATATAATGTATAATAATGTAAATCATATTCTAGTATATTATCACTGCAGCTGGTAAAGGTCTTGCTAATTTTAACTACTTTAAACTGCAGGGTAGACCTAATAATAATACATCATAATTTATGAGTTGATTATATTTTGAAAAATGGAAATACTCAAGTAAAGTACAAGTACCTCAAAACTGTACTTGAGTACAGTACTTGAGTAAATGTACCTTGTTACTGTCCAGCACTGAAACTGAAGGATTAACTGTTCCTTTATGGACTGAAATAAAAATCTCCAACTTCTTCTTCTAAAGATAATTAAACAACATAGAAACCTGTTGGAGTAGCTACAAAAATGCAGCATCACAAAGCTGAAAACAACCGTTTCCTTTTGTTTTCCTGTGAACCAAAACATTTTTAAGCGTAAAACAGCTCTCTGTGCTAGTTCTGAGAACCAGTTTTTAGTTAAAGTTCTACTTCAGTGCCTGATGCATGTAAAACGCACGAGTAACTAAAAGGATTCCACTGAAAACAGTGAAACGATCCCACTTCATCATTCCTCCTGTTTCAGTCAGCAGCGTTAACAGACAGTGACGGACATTTACAATCCCGATCAGTGTCAGAGGCCAATTTACAACTGAACAAAGCGAACTGACATTTATTGAATTATTATGTAAATAAATTAATAGATGTGGCTTTGAAACTGATATGGTCATTTAACTGTTGCAACACATTTTCTAAATTATAGAGCGCGCATCTACAAGTCAAAGCTCATCTGTTAATTGTTGTCTGTTTTTTAGACCCCTGCCAAGCACGAAATGATGTCTATTGACCCGAACAAAGCATCACAACAAACACCATCCATACTGGTATTTGTTCTAACAATAATTATAAAATCATTTCCATTGATCTTTTATCTAAATTTTCCATTGATTGATTTTCCATAAAGGTTAACAAGCTAAAAGAAGATGTCAACAAATTCTCCAGACTGTTTGATGTGCCACATTTGTGTTTCGTACAAAAACCAAACGGCCTGCAGACACCTCGTCTCCTGTCAGAGGGAATACAGTGGTCTGATTCTGGTGGAAGAAAAAGAGATGAAAAAGAAATTGAGATGAAAAGCAGCAAAAGTCAGTCTTAATATTTCAGCTGCTCTCAGCACAGGTCAGGTTAAAAAAACACTGTTTTACGTTTGTTGTTAATACAGTATCTGTACCCAGGACTGCACGGGAAGCCACACTGATGCAGGCTGGATTATTCTGGTGAAATCAAATAAACTGAAGTATGATCGCCCTGTGACTGTAATCTCCGTCTGAAAGTTGATTTGACCTCATTGGCTAATCTTGAATTGTCTAATGTTTTACTTTAAACATGTATGTTTACATCCTGTAGAAGAAGAATTCAGCGGCTGATTCATGCGTTGCGCTCTTAAGCGACGCAGACATTACTGCGGTGGGAGAAGGACAATGGGAGCAGAGATGTTTGGGTTGTTTATCCACCCTCCCTGACAGATTGTCCATTTAAAGAACTAGTATGTAACTGGTTATGAAAAAGACAACAATAACGTACCGCTTCTGTCCGACCTCACAGGCGTTACTTGCTGGCATATAACTAAAATTAATTAAACTCCTTGATTTATTGCATAGTAATCAGAAGAAATGCATTAACAATGAGAGCACCCAGCTTGCAAGAGATCAGCCAGCCTTCGGCTCCTTGTAGAGGAGGAGGCCGTCAGGTCTTAAACAGCCCCTGGTTGGTCCTTTGTCGGCACGCTACTCAGAAACATTTTACATCATAACCTTTATTTTAATGGCATTTGATGATGGTATTTTCAACCTATGCTACAGGATCTCCTGAATGTATTTCTTGATAAAGTTGTTTTAAAAGTGACGTCCTTTAAATACAGTTCACTGTGGTGTTTACTTCTACCTAAAACTCAAATTCATCTATAAATTGGGCTTTGAAAGTTGCGTTAAACCTGATGCACACAAATGAGAGACAAACACCCAGCCTTGGTGAAAATCCAATGCAGCACAAACCCAGATCTCACTAAAATGTTACCCAGCGATACACTGCCAGCAGCAACACGGCAAAAAAGAATCACATTACTCGATGGTTTATCGCATCAAAATAAATGAGACTAAGCCACAGAAAGTCAAGGGGAGCTCAAGTCAGATTTATGTTACAGTTAATCTACACTGTGAATAAATTACTCTATTTTTTTCTGTTCACATCTCAGCAAATGATCGTGTTAACTCTTTTATACCTAAACGCAAAAGTTAACCACACCCTCTCTCACACAATGACGGACGGCACAAAGGGATAACAGTGGCAGAATAATGGCTCGCTGAAGTCTCTGACTGACAGAATAATGATACTTTCACAGATACTGATTTTCATAAAGAGTAATAAATATAAATTTGTCAAAGTTTAACAGTGGTGGCAAAGAAGGAACAGCTGATTTTTATGATGGTAGGTTAATATCTTCTTTATATGGCTTCAATGTAAAAAAAAAAAAATGGGTCAGCAACTTGCAAAAGGAAGGAGAAGACAGAAAGGAAGAGGAGAATGTGTGAATGGGAGAGAAGCAAATGGGAGAAGTGAATATGTGTCAGTAAGGCTGGAGGGACAATGATGTGTGACAAAGACAGCTGATGAGACACGGACAATGACAGAGTTGGACAGAGACCACAGAGAAAATGTGCTGAGACAGAAAAGAAAGAGGTGTGAAAGAGAACAACAGATGAAAGCTGAAAGGAGCTGAAAGACATTCAGAGAGAGAAAGAGACCTGCAGGAACGGAGCCCTGCGAGCAGCCAACTGGCCTCCCCACCGCCGACGTGATCGCTGTGTGAATGATCTGCTCTGGAATTGGCCGTGCACTTCACCAAATCTCCCTCCTTTCCTGATATGCTGGCAGCTGTCCTGTCTGTCAGTCTCCCTCATGTACACACACACACTGGACTGTCAATGACGATCCACCCATCCCCGTTGTCTCTGTCTCTAAGGGACACACACTGAACCCTAATATTGACTTTCACCACATGTCTGACTTCAGCCTTAAAATGTGACATACAGTGTCTGCTGGTAAGCAGCCGTTGTTGTGAGGCTTATGAACCGCATGTGCTAAAGATCAGTTTTTATAATTCACATTTTGACCTGATGATGACAGTAGGTGCAAAATTAAGGGATCACCAAAGTGATTACATGTCATCATGAGGGGAGGCATGAATGCTCCCAAATTTTAGTCCTTTTGTGGTTTCCCTCAAAATGTGTCGATATGGATGTTTTCTCCAAACCCAAAATTGTCGACCAAGAAACTCTACTGGAGTCTACCTGAATGAGATGATCTGACATCAGTTCAAGTCTAAATGCGATGGTATGATTTGTATTCACTCAGAGTGACATCTGCTCTCTGACAGGAGGCTGTAGTGGCATCTCTTTTATGTGTTCCTCGACAACACTGTAGCCTACTTGTAGGCCTATGTCCACTTCTGGAGCACCTATAATAATGAGTTTTTATCGGGGTAAACGCTGAATGAACGGCCACAGTATAGACAAAGTGTTTGTTACCAGTGCTGTGTAATTAGGTCTGTAGCTTCAATGATATACAACTGACATATTACAACCATAATAATGTCTTTGTTTATCCAGTTATCAGCGTGATTTCTGGCCAGATTCGCTCGCCGCGATACCTACGACAGATACCTAGAGCGAGGGTTTTGATTTCAGAGTCATATTTCAACCGCTGGTTTCACCATCACAACACAAGGACGCGAGGCAGATGTATCGTACGTGATCAGGCCATACCGAGCTTTAATGATAATCCCCACAGTAACTGTTTCACTTGACTTAGCGCAGGTATAGCCCACCGTCACTTCATATCACAAACATAAGTGGAGTTACATCAGGTAACTTCTATTTCACCTTGTTTCATCACTGAGTAGGAGACCACTGCCTTGCAGTGGCTGTGTTTATGTTGTTTCATTCACTGTAATAGAGAGCGGAGGCTGTGGTGACCAGTTGTGTGTTACTGAAAAGAGATAAAACAACCGAGTCTTTGTTTCTTTAACTTCTTTATTTTTTTCTTCACTATCGACAATCTCCACTGTCGGAGAAAACACAAGCAGCCGATCACAGCTACGCATGTAGCCAACACAGGTACGACGTAATCCCTTAACGCAGTTGTATTAATAAAGATTTAGTGTGCGAGCAGACCGGTGGAGTTAAGCAGATGGAGGACAATCAAACTCATGCCAACTCAAACCTGCAAATCTCAGTCCATTTAAATCCCTTCCTCTAGCCTTTCACTGAGCTAATAATCAATCTGCTTGGGATTTCGTGTGATATCACTGATGTTGTTTGACTCTGTGTTTCCTTTGGCAATAGGATTTATTGACAAATGTCTTTTAAATTAATTATTTCTACAATATCTGAGAATGTCAACTACAATAAAGTCATGGACTGCTCAGGGTATAGTTGTAGTTAGGCAACCTAAACATTTGGTTGAGGTTAGGCAAAGGGCCAACATGCATTTTTCAACTGGGACAGTTTATACCTTCACACCTTTAATGTTAAATTAAGACACGTCTCTTCCAGCCAGTGGTCAAGTTTAGTTCTTCTCCTGTTTTTTCCCAAATAAACCAAAGCACAACGTTAATGTAGGAAGACAATTTGATTCCATTAAACATTGTAGGACAGACACGAATGGACATTCACTCAGATCCAAACACAGTAACTGCTCATGCAAACAGACACAGATCAGCACAGACAGCCAGACACACACACACACACACACTTTCTATCCAAGCTGAGGCTGAACCACCTAATGCTTTCACAGTTCATGGACTCTGGTCATCGAGTGTCTGCCTTTTAGAAGTCAGTGGCAGGGGAGTGCCTGGGGGAGGGAGCGGGGGGAGCCATACTGCAAGAAAAGTGGGTAAAAAAGGGGAGGAATTCCTGGGAGCCAAGACACACATCACAGAGCCTAGCTGAGACGGAAGTTAGAAATTCCACTTTACTGAGACATCTACTTAAATTTGGACCCCATCAATGTCTTTTTCAATACCCATTACCACCAATGACACAAGGGAAAAGAGGAGAGAGGTTAGGGATCAATGGTCTGATTAGAGAGAGGGAAGGAGAGCCTCTAAAATGTGTCCTCAAGTGCTAAAGCCTTTGAGAGGTGAATTCTTTGAAGTCATTGATGAAAGAGACTCTAAATATGTTAAATAAGAGAGTCAGCACATTATTTCTTTTTGCTTTTGCATTTGAGAACATAAAGGGGATATTTGCAAGGATTTGCGGTCCTTATTTAGGCAAATTGCTTTTGTCCTTATTTACTAAAGGACCACACCAAGGAATTGGAAAATGGAGAAAAAGCAGCGCTGCTGAAAATTTTCAGCCCACAATGACTTATTTGTCTACTTGCGGGCAGTGGAAACAACAAGTGAACACAACATTGACATATCATCACCTTTTAAGATGATATGGTCATTTGGAGTGGTGCTTGTGTCACCTGATGGATGTAAGTCCAATATTCACTCTCTTTTAACTCTGTTTCTGGCCTCTACCAACTAATGCTTCACTACGTTCAGCAGCTAGTCTCAGTAGGTTCTTTTTCTCTGAAAACAGCTGCGACTGAAAACGACGCCGTGAGAGCAGTGAGAGTTTGTCAGTCATCTGTGAAGCACTCTGAACTGCACTAACCTGTTTGAAAGATGCTATACAAATATAAAGTTAGATTGATTGATTGGCAAATAGCCATCTTACTGCTTGAAATGTTTCAAAGTGTCTTCAACCAATATTTCAAGTTCAAGTTCAGAAAACACTCTATTTAGTGGCACTTTACGCAAATCAGATGACGTGCTGCTCACTTGTGTCTCTAGTTTCAGTCAGTTCCACTAAATTGGTGCAACAATTTGCACCCTGATGGTAATTACGACAAGCTTAGTAAATATCCCCCAAAGAGTAAGAGGAGAGTCAAGGAAAAATAATGAAACTGTGTATTCAACATTCACATTTCATGATATAGAAAGATTGTACACAACACATAAACTGCATCTTTTGTAAAGCTTAAACATATTTCTCTGAGTAGGATAAAAAAGCATATCATGATTTTGAAAATGTGGTGTTCAATTTGAATGTTCTATCAAATACCCATTCAGCAATTGGAGAAGAATTTTGTTCCACTCAGCGGCTTTCAGCTTGATGATACACTCGCTCTGTTGAGAGCGATTGATTGTCTCGCTATATATTTGAGCCATGTCAGATCAATAAGGGAGATTTAGAGGCTTGTATTTTATGGTGCAAACATGTGGTTGGTGTGTATTGAAGCATGTCACGAGAATACAAACACACAGATGCATGCACACAAACAGATATACGCAAAGCAATAAGTCAGGCTTGCTTTCACTAAGCCATGTGTGTAAATTTCATGTTACATACACACACATACGAGATGTGGCAGCAGGTTTTTGTTCATTCTGCAGTGAAGTGTACTGACATGAATTCTACACACAGTTGTGCACCATTACAAACAAAAACCTCTTGAACAGATTTACTACGCCTTCGCACGGTTTGAACGTGGGTTTATGTGTCCTTTCATTCAGCGGAGCTTCACATATAACGGTTCTTTCAGACATTTTCACTCTTTCCTGTCTCATTTTCCTCATTATTTTGCTTTATCTTTCTAAATCTCACGCCTCCTCACAGTCACACTGAGCGAATGTCAATGCCAGCGGTAATTCTCTGAGGCCACGTGCACACATCAGCCTCACTCTAATTTACCTTTTACATACACACACACACACACACATATACACGCATACATACATGCACAACACGAACCTTAATTGTTTGCTTGTGACCTGAACAGACAGAGTTCTGCTGCATGTCCCCCCCCGGGACTGTTGGTGATGGCGATAGTGATGGAGGAGCACAATCCAATCAAAGAGGCAACGCAGAAGCCCCAGCACATAGAGAATCCAATTCTTATTCTAATGTTGTAATAACATGAGAGGAGAGGACGCTCATCAGCCGATCATTTTGTCAGCACCGTCTCTCTACGTCCTCAGTGTGAAAATGCACACATACATGCTGCTTGCACACATACACACACCACACACACACACAAATTAATCTTTGGACCACTGAAAACCACATGGGTTTACACATCTCACTGTTTTAGACTGCCCATTAGGCAGGATCATTTTATTTATTTATGGTGGTTGATTGAATGAAGCTAAATAATAATTCGGGTATGTTCATATTTCGTCCCTGGAGTCTGTCTTCTTTTTATAGTTGTGATAAATTAAGATGCAGATAGTCAGGTTACTTAGATCCAGTACAGATGTACCTGTGTTGGTACTGTTCCGTCATTTACTTGCACCCCACCTGTAGCAACTGTTCAGAACATCCTGCTGTTTGGCACACGCTCCAAAAAGGGCAGAGAAAATGTTCAGTCATAATGCAAACAGAACAAAGCTGAGTCACCAGTCAGACAGCCTCGTGAATTAGCAGAGAGAAAAATGAAACTCAGGCTGAGAAAACTCAGACAGAGAGGTGAGTTTTCCATTTCCACCTGGTATTAACATGTGATCCGTATCCGGATACAGTGTCTGGATAATGACATCTAATCCCTGGAATTTTGCATTTACACCTGGTATGAATAAGCACGTTTGTTCTCTCATTCATTTTTAAATACATATTTGCGAGGGAAGACTTGCTAGAATACATAGCTAGGTTCCTAGGAAACCTCAAAACTCTGTGAATTTAATCTACAGACCTCCTCAATCTGTGTCTGGCTCTCTTGAACAGTTCTCTGACTTCCTGTTTATTGTAATGCCAAACTATGATAGAGTTCTGATTGTGGGAGATTTTAATATACATGTTGTTTGCTGTCCTGATCATCCTTTAGTCATAGCTTTTAAACATTGTTGAGTCTTTTAACTTGAGTAGAATTGTCACAGAGCCCACTCACAACAAGGGCCACACCCTTGATCTTGTCCTTTCACATGGTGTCTCATTAGACAATATGCTATGCAAAGATGTTAGTGTATCTGACCACAAATGCATAATGTTCACATCTGTGGTCCAAAACAATCTGTCCTATAATGAGCCAAACCCTGTATGCTCTTGCATTTTTAATACTTCCTCTGCGGCCAAATTCACAGATGTTCTCCTGTCTTCCTCAGCTGATTTTGGCTCAAGTCAAGATGTTGATAGTCCTGAATAATTTTAATAATACCTGTGTTCAGACCCTGGACCAAATTGCACCATTCAAGCTGAAAAAACCCTCTAAAGTTTTCCTGCCACGGATAACTGACTGTTTACATGCCCTAAAGAGGGACTGTCGCAGGGCAGAGCGGAGCCTCTAAACTAACAGTGCACCTTGACATTTTATTTCACATTCTATGAGAAATGAAATTTTAATATAGAGATTAAAAATGCCAGAGCTCAGTACTTTTTCTGACCTTACTGAAAAGAACCGACACAACTCCGGAGTTTTGTTCAATGTACTGTAATTACCCGTGCCACAGAGGCACCTCCAAATGTGAATATGGACTCCTACCCTGAGAAATGCGAAGAATTTTTAACCTTCTTTGTAAACAAAGTCTCTAACATCAGAACACACATTCCCGCTCCTGCACAGGACACAACGATTTCTTTCAAAACTACTGCCTTCTTTGAGTCCTTCGATACAATATCCACTGACACTCTCACTGAGGTGATTAATAAAATGAAGCCCTCTGCATGTGCTCTCGACATCCTGCCTGTGAGATTTCTGAAAGAAGTATATGGATCGGTCAGTCTCTATATTCTCTCCATAATTAACATGTCACTGTTGACTGGTTCTGTCCCTGCTTATTTTAAGAATGCCATTGTTCAACCCCTTCTGAAACCCTCTTTAGACCCCAACTCCCTGAATAATTTCAGACCAATTTCCAAACTGCCATTTCTTCCTAAGGTGCTAGAAAGTTGTTGCTGAACAATCAATGTCTTTTTTAAACAGACTCTTTGAGACATTTCAGTCCGGTTTTAGAGCAAATCACATTACAGAGACTGCACTCCTTGAAGTGATGAATGGCCTGCTGGTTGCTGCTGATGCTGGAAAATCTTCAGTTTTAGTTCTTTTAGATCCAAGTGCTGCATTTGATACTGTGGACCATTCTGTTTTATTGGAACATCTCAAACACCAGGTTGGCATCTCTGGTTCAGTTTTAAAGTGGTTTTATTCTTACCGACAAGATCTTTTAGTGTGGCCATTGGCAACTCACAGTCATCCTCTGTGAAGATGACCTGCGGGGTACCTCAGGGGTCTGTCCTTGGACCGTTCTTGTTCTCTCTATACATGTTACCCCTGGAGCATGTCATCCGCAGGCATAATGTGAGCTTCCATTCCTACGCAGATGATACCCAATTGTAGCTCTCTTTTAATCACAATGATTTTAATCAAATAAATAAACTCAACAACTGCATCCTTGATCTCAAATGCTGGATGGCCCAGAACTTCCTGCAGCTAAATACTGATAAGACTGAGGTAATTATTATTGCCCCTGGCACAGTCAGTGCTTGTACCTCAAAACATTTGAGCTCTCTGTCCCGAAATTTAGCCCAACACTGTAAAAATCTTCGATAATAACAGCTTGAACAAGCATGTTAACACAGTTGTCGAGTCTTGCTTTCTGCAGCTCAGGAGACTCTCCAGGATCAGTTCGATTTTATCCAGTAGAAATCTAGAGCTCTACACATGTCTGAGTCAGCAGAGTTTACGCACATTACAGTTTGTCCAAAATGCAGCTGTCAGACCAAAAAAAGAAAGCACATTACTCACTATTTTAGTTTCTCTTCTTTGGCTCCCGGTAAATTTTAGAATTGATTTTAAGATATTAACGATAACTTATAAAGGCCCGGTCTGGACTTGCACCTGAGTACATCTCAGATAACAACATACGTGCCCGGTCACGACCTGAGGTCCTCAGCCAAGGCTCTGCTAGCCATTCCTCAGTCCAGGCTTAGGACCAAAGCTAACCGGGCCTTTTCTGTTAGGGCCCACACTCTCTGGAATAAACTCTGAGGAGATCAGACTGGCGAGCTCCTTATCCTCTTTTAAATCCCTCTTAAAAACATATTTTTATAAGTGTCCTTTCACAGGGTTTGTGGTCTTAATGGACTTTTATCCTATAACCTATTTTCATACAAAGATATTCTCTTAACTCTTCTTTTATTGATTACTGATTATTTTAAATATTTTATATTGTTTTGTTTTACTGTTTTGTATTTGTTTTAATCATTGTTTGTCCACCATTTTTATTGTCTTGTAAAGCACTTTGTTACTTTGTTTTGAAAGGTGCTATATAAATAAAGTTTATTATTATTATTATTATTATTATTATTATTAATAAAGGTGTAGTCTCTGATTCTGGAGAAAGCTTGTTGATATTTGAACTCAACAGCCAAACAAATACACCCCTCCCCTCAGTGCTGCTTCAAACTTGCGCGAGTTTCATGATTCATGCGGTCAAAAGCCTTACACGCATCAATAAAACATATAAAAATTGTGGAGTTCTGACTATTCTATTTGTCTCAAATTTCCTTTAAAGCAAAAATACACATTTCAGTGCCATGTTTACGTTTTAAACCAAACTGGTTGTCGTGTATTGCTCCAACCTGTTCAAGAGGATTTTCTCCAACACTTGAGATATGCTGGTTAAGGCTATAGGCCTGTAATTCTCCATGCTACTTATTTAGACAGGCACTAATAACACAGATAGGATAGAGTCAGGCAGAGTTCCATGGACTAAGAAGCCAGTCATACAGATAGCAAGTAAGGAACAGAGTTTTTTGCTAGCATATTTTAGATGTTCAGCAGTTATCTTATCGGCTCCACATGCTTTATTGTCATCTAAACCCAAGATTGCAGAATGAACCTCTTCAGAATTAACAACTACATCTTCATTTGTATCAATAGTACCCACTGCATAACTATTCCTCCCAATACAGCTGAACAACTCATAATAATGTTGCCGCCACATCTGGGAGATTTTATCTGAGCCACTGGCTCCATCTATATTTGACGGTAAGGACGTTTTTCAATTATTCACAACTCTAATCTCCTTCCAGAAGTCATTATAACTATTATTTTGCAACTTTCTAGCCAGCAAGTCAACCCTCATAGACTTCTCATTCCTTTTAATAAATCGAAGGGCGTATTTAAAATTTGCATTAGCATGTTTCTTCTGTTCAAATAATGGCCCCTGTCTATCTCTACCCGAGCTTTAAATGCTCCTGATATATTTCTCAACATCTTCCTTAGTTAAATTAGACCACTCCAGTTTCCCTGTATTTATGTTATTTACCACAGTCGACAACATAGGTAGCTTTTCTACATTCAGTGATATAGAAAATGGTATATGATCAGCAATGGCAAAATCGTAGTAAATCTCCATGGCATCCAAAGACGCATGTGCATCAGCTGTACAGATACAATAATCAAGCCATGAGGTTGTGTGCCATGCTTCACTGATGTAAATATAACTATTCGCAGGCATGAGCACCTTGCTTGAAAGAGTTAAGCCACCATCAGAGCAGAAGTGCATTAGGTGACTGGCAAACAGCTTGTCAACAATAAAACGACGTGATTTATCTCCAGCACTGTGTCCAACATGCGTTATATGACACTACCCGAATTTTCATGTCAAATTTAGTCCTTTGACGTTGTCTATGCTGCGTTTACTGACCGTTGTCATGAATTGTGGCTGACTCCAGACCTCGGCTTCCATGAGGGACTGCAGCTGCATTTTCTGGGCGCTTCCCTCGGCTCCACACCCTCCACCGCCAGGTGTAATACGGGAGCCTCATAGTAGCATCTAACATAAGTTCCAGCTGGCCAGAGTTGCGGATCATACATTTCAGCTACTTCATTGCATTCAGCGATGACTTGAAACGAGCCAAATCTGTTTCATGCCGAATCAATTTTTCGACACGTAACTGCCCCAGTTTCTCAGTCAAATAATCACATAAGGGGTCAGCGTCCAGATTAGGGGAGAATCTAGTAGCAAACACACTAGCTTGGTTTTAACCACTTGAATGTTGCTCACAATGCCAGTACCAACTATCCCCATGTGCTTCCCCTCTCGTTTCAATGGATTTGGTTTTGCTTTCGGTTGCATCATAGCATTATCAGGCCGACCCTCTTTTACAATCACACTCCACTTAGAGGACCGTGATTGTGGTTGTGGTGGAGTACTCGTTATCGCAGTATCCAGTGTCATCTCGGGTACAACAGTGTTCATACATTGCACCTCTCCCTCCTGAAACTGATATTGTCAAGTCCAAGGAAGCCACGGGGCTTCTCCATCGCTACCACACGATCAACAGCCGCAGTTACCGCTCGCAGGTCCTCACACACGTTTACCTGAGCATCCAGAGCCCTCTTCATGCTGGAGACTTCCTTGTTCAGCTGCTCAGTCCTGCCGAGCAAGGCCGACACGTCAATGCTACCAGGTGTAACAGGTGGAAGATCATCCAAGTAGTGTGATACAAATCTTGGAATGTCTTCCCCGCACTCTTTTAAACTTTCAAACATGCCTTGATGTTATTAATATCCTTCTGAGAACCCTTGTGCGAAATACAACGTTGCGTCATCTTTGGACAAACTTCAAAGAGAAGCCTCTTAGACTCCTCTGTCCACTCAGAAGGGAAGTTGTTTGAGACGAGCATTAAATGAGTGTCCTCATTTTAATAACAAGAAAGTTTAGGAGTTTGTCTTCTACTATCAGTTTGCCGTCAGCAGTTTTAAAGATCTCAGGCTTTGTACGGGAGCAGACTTTACTGGCAGTAGGCGGACTCAGCAACACGTGGTTGCTGAGTCCGCCATCTTATATATCAGTGGATTACTTTGATTCTCAAGAAAACTTAAAAACCTCATGATTCTCAGGCAAGTTCTTAAGCTATAAGGAACGGGGTATGTTCATGTTTATTCACGATAGATATCGGGTATAATGATATTGTTGGAAAGTGTAAGTTACACTGAAATATACCTGTATTATGTGTGTTCAGATCTGACTGTCAAAGGTTTATGTTAACAGTTTAATTGGACGAAGACACGAGTCTCAGTAGGTGATGTTCCTCAGTGCTTGTGTTTGTAGTGTCACAGTTTGTGCATGATTATGGCATTTTTCATGCAGAATGTATTCACAGAATACACACACACACACACACACAAGGGTTGACAAACACACACAAACATCCAAACGCCGCCTCAAGGCAGAAATTCACACACTGTCTGTGCATTGATTGTCATTTAATTAAACATTTATTATCTTGTGCAGTATTTACATAGAAATACACACACACACACACACAGAGAGACCAACACACACACTTACAAAGAAGGGTTAAACAGCTTTGGGGAAAGGTCAGATTTAATTACATCCAATACTTATCCCTCTCCTAGCCCTGAAACAATTACAAGTTAATGGAGGAAGTCACAGAGAGCAGCTTTCTGAACGACTGTTGAATAATAACATGTCATGAGTATACAGCTTTGTGTGTGTGTGTGTGTGTGTGTGTGTGTGTGTGTGCACGTGGTTTCAGGGTGCATGCCAACAATGTCTGTGCCTCTTTCTGTGTGAGTCATGTTTTCCATATGAGTATAAATGTGTTATGTTTGTGAATATATATTTCTCTGTCTTTGCTTGTGTGTGTGTGTGTGTGTGTGTTACGTACATACGGCCTCCTTTATGGCTTGTCTCTAATAGCAAAGTCATTTCACCGGAGCCAAGCCTCCCTTTATTCTTCCAACTAATCACTTGCAATTGCCCAATTAAGCCCAATCACTTTCACAGACCAACACCCTCAACGTAATGAGCCCATCATAAGAATCCACTCACTCTCAATCAGAACCCCACGCTGGGATATTTCTATGTGTGTAATTACATTCACATTCCAAGCATAACAACTCAATGTATTTGAGGTTTGTGCGAGAGAAAAACACAAGTTTTAGGAATTCAGGCGTCGTGCCCGAATGAAATGCCCGAGGCAAGGTTGGACTAAATTTGAAGTTTATAAAGTTTAAGGTTTCAAGGTTTGTGTCTGAATTCAAGACTATTTAAGTAATTGTTGATACAGACTGGTGCAACTACAGCTTTTTATTGTGTATCTCGTAAGAGCTTTTCTCATTTCATATTTCTTTTCCCGTCTTTATATTATAACTCTTGCTGAATGCCTTTGACCCTTGACGATAATGTGTTACTTTTATTGATCTCTTTATTGAGTTCAATTCTCTTTTTGCTTTCACCCTTTTAACCAAGTATCAGAACTCAAAAACAAATCAGTTGAGTGTTTTCTTATCTTCTACATCTGTGGTTAATGTTTGGTTGAATTTGGGGAACTAAAACTACTTGGTGCATCACCCCCTGGTATGGCAGTTGCACAGCCTTCAGCCATAAGGCTCTACAGGGGGTGGCTCAGGGTGTCACAAGGGTGCGGGTGAGTGGCAACAGGGGAAGGACCCAAATGCAGGCAGTCGAGATGGCAAAAGGAGCTTACAGGCAGGTACAGGTAGGCAGACAGGTAACAGGAAGACAGGTGACGGGCAGGTTCAGGTCCACTTTAGGGTTGACAGAAGCTTGAAAGCAAAAACACAAGGCAACATAGCAACTAGAACAAACTGACAGACGAACAAAGGGTACAAAGTGATTGACGAGGGAATGAGGTGCAGGTGGAGAGATGGGCGGGGAAGCTCAGGTGAGGGGAATGTCACCATGACACTTTACTCGCACCGCACTGATACATGGATGCCACTTAACACGCTATACTACTTTATACTACTGCCATACTTATACTAAACTTGCTGGTACTGGACATACATATTATCCATCACAGTATATATTTATGTGCATATTTGTCCACAGCCTGCTCTCATTATGTGTATACATTTACTACATTACTGCACAACGTGTTTACATTACAGTTTAAACATTTTACCGTGTAGAGCGCTGCAGGAATGAGTCCTAAAACTCGGAAATGAGTTCGCATTTTTGAACTTCCGGTTCCCTCGTCTCGAAGTCAGTGGGTGTTTTGAATGGGTTTTTGGTTAGATGCCTGAAATAAGGTCTGTGGTGAACACAAGCT
>NTHP01000594.1:44760-79881 GCA_003416845.1 Oplegnathus fasciatus
AAGATATTTTCACGTTTTGTTCTGCGACATAAAACACGTCAGTAAACACCCCACTCGTGAATTTTGAAGTTCTTATGTGTCTTTAAGAGGTTGTCGGGGACATTAAACGGCATCACGCCAAACACAGAAACTCATCTACTCACTACTCCACCTTTACAGCCTCGAAGTCGCGCTCTTTCAAACTAATCTAACTCAAACTTTCCAACCTATAGCTTTATCAATTTACAGTATTTTCAGCGTTACAAGATTGAAGCTTAGTGGTGGTGACGCTGAAGTCTGCGACCGTGCTGTAGTTCGTTTATAGCCTAACATTAGCTTTTTACTTCTGGCAATCGGTTTAAGCTTCAAAAATCATAAAAGTGGTGTTTATATGTGAAGATTATCTTGCTGAACAAAACGTGTAAGTATCATAAACTTTTGTTTGCCACGGAGCTTATTTTCTGCAATAATCCAAAATCCAGTGGAAAAATCCCACAGGCTTTTTGTCGAGGGAAGAAGTGCAATGCTAACTTCCGGGTTGGCCTACAAAGATACGTCATCCCTGCAGTACCTGTCTACAACAATGTTTTATTTTTTTATATTATATTTTAACTTCTGCACTATATTCTGTCTTTATTTCTTAAATTCTAATTTTATTTGTTATTTTTGTTATGAGCATTGTTAGAAGGAGCCTGAGAACTAAGAACTTAATTGCCAATAACTGCTTCACTGCAATTGTTGTGCACATGACAAATAAAGAACTTGAAACTTTAAAATATTTTGGCTGGGGTCAGTGAAAACACTGGTGGTAGTATATTTTTATGTGTGCCAATATAATATAATAATAATAATCTTTATTTATAGAGCACCACGTTACAAAGTGCTTCACAAAGGCAGCAAAACTAAAACAGACAAGTCATAAAATCATCAGGTATTAAAAGAAACAGATGCAGTGTAGTAAAAGGCAATGATAGGAAAAGAAAAACAAGGAAATAAAAGATAGTTCAAAGAAAATTGAAACTCAAGTAAAATCAGGAAAGGCTCTCTGATAGATCACTGAGTGTGATCTGAGTTTAGTCCAGTATGTGTCACTTACGGCACTTTGCACATTTTATCTGTGCTGTTTAAGTTCTTGCTTCATGTGTTTTAAATGTCAGTGCAGTTTTTTCCATCTGTGCTGAAACAGATTCCACATCATACAGAATGTGACTGTAAATAAAATACTGAAGAGTTGAGTCATTTTAGGCCTTTACCTGCAGAAACACTGCAGAGTGACAACCAGTGAGAATGTGTTTGAATCAAGGACGCCATCTGCAACAGCTCTCAATGGTTGTTCAGACACATGCATTGGCTGTTGTGTCAAACTTGTCACCTTTACAATGATGGATGTTTTTCTTTTTTCTTTTACAGATTACATAAACTATTCATTATTCACCAGCTTAACTGACAGAGACCTCAGACAGACAGAGAGTATACAGATCCACTCTGGCATAAATGGTTGCGCACAGATAAATACACACACAAAACCATTCACCTGTGAACGCGTAAATGCACACCGACAGTGCGAGGCAGATCTCCGGTGCCGTCAGATGCAGGTGCTGAGCTCACCTACAGTGACCCCGGCTTGTTCCTCTGCTGGAGGAAGATTTCCGGAGAGAAGGCTGAGGAGAAAGTGAGACGGAGAGAAAAGGATTACTCTTTTTTTCCTCGCCCTCACACTGTGGAGCTGAAGCTAAAGCTTTGGCCGTGCTGCGCCCAAGGCTGTCCTCGCCATCCTCAGAGCACTTCCTCTCAACCTCGGCCACCAGAACGAATCAGAGGGGAGCTGCAATACGTGAGGAGGGACGATTAGCATCACCGTGACCTCCTCCATCCTCAGGAAGCAGTATGGAGACTCCCTTTTGTTTGACTCCATCCTCAGAGTGGTTGGACTTCAGCTACAAACCACAGCCTTAAAGATATTAAAACTTGCTCAAAGACACTCCAGGTGATTCGGATGTTTTGCAGAGCTTGACCGTCTCCCTTCTCTCTGCAGCAGCCTGCTACCCCTCTACATATGGAGCCCTTTTCAGACATGTAATACACAATATTGCTGGCATCATCGATCCGTTGAAGCGATGCCTTTTTGTCATTCAGACAGGTGACTTTTACGCTACTGTTCCTTGAGGCTTCATTCAGACAGGACTGCACATTTACAGAAAGAGACACAATACTCAAAGGCTGCATTATTGATCATTTTAAACTTATTTTGCCTTAATGACCATTGTGAGCATGAGGGCCGCTCTGCTTCTGATAGTGAATCTGCTGATACATTTCAATTTCATCGTTTAACATGGTTAGAGAGAATTTTGCTAGCAGGTAATCCGGCAAGGTGCTACACTGGCCCATCAAACACATGAGAGCGCACATTCTGCACAGCGCAGGGCTGTTTTCAGTCTGAATCCCCGAAAACATGAGAAAAATGTTGAACGATAAAATGGGCTTCTCACTTATACCAAAACCACTACTATCCTACGCTGTGCTCAAAACGTACACTGGATTATTTACAGCAGACTTATTATTTACAAATTGGCAGATTCAGAATTATCCCACATTTGTTTGCAAAAGTCTTTACAAAACTGCTCAGTCAAAGCCTCCAGCTGCTCCTCTACTGAGTCTCTATTGCAGAAAAACAGAAAACACAGAACTAACTGCTGGTATCATTTGTTGAGAGTTGGAAGAAGTGAAGGTACATAGATTGCTGTCAGCTGGGGTTTACATTTTGAAGGATGTCATCAGCTCTCCAATCAGCATGCAGCAATTTCTTCAGACGGTCCAAGACACCACCTGCTCATCACACACATGCACACACACTAAGCAGAGGAAAAAGAGATCTGTCAGATAAATCAGGCAGAGTCATAACATGACTTTTGCACTGAAAGGAACAAAGACTCGGCAACTGTCGTAGCTACGTACGAAAGTTTGACCTGGAAATGCGTTATTAGAGTAATACAAACTTTGTAGCTGCAGTAGGATTTTCCAGTTTACTCTTCATGGAAGCTTACAGTCCAGTTGTGTGGCGAAATACTTTAAGAGGAAGTATGAAAACAACAGAGTGCAAAGTCAGACAATTCAAACTCTTCAGGCACTTTAGCAAGTTCCTTAATTACAGATTGCAGAGCGGCGTTCAACAGGTGGAGTATTGAGTGCACAGACAGCTCTGCTGTTACAACTAAACAGCCAACAGCAGTGCTCCCATGTTGTCTTCAATCACCGGGAAGACACTGAAATAAGTGCATTGAACTTTTCAGGACATTGTGCACAGTAATAACTGTAAAGTCAGCACCATACAGATGGTCATACGCTCACGTATAAAACCATTCTGTTTGGGTGGCACAGTGTTTTTTCCCCTCGAAAGATGTTAAATTTTTAAGAGGTATAATCACATATTAGAATGAATATGAAAGACCATCAGTTTGTCTCTTAGTTCTGTGTTTAGAACATATACTGACAGGAAGCAATCATTTTAAAATCACAGAACACATACATGTACATGTATACTGTGTCTGTGGGTGGTTTTTGTATGTATGTTTGTGGGTATGTCTGTTCCTCTAAGCACAGGAATAAAGCTGTATTTGTCTCCAGGGGGCAATGAGGTCAGGTAGAGGTAAGGTCTAAATGCCTGGTCTTCCTTCTATCTGTCTTAGTCTCTCTCTCCCTCTCTCTTTCCTTTCTCCATCTTCTCAACCTTAAGGGGCTCTCACTTCAGAGGAGCAGATCGATAAGGGGCGCTTCAAAGTGGTTTTGGATCCGAGGGGTTCTTTGAAAGATGCAGGAGGCAACAGTGCTTCATGCACACAGGATCCTCTTGCATCAGCAGTGCTGCCATGGCCGGTCGCAACCTTTAAAAGACTTAAGTCACAAGCAGAATGGGAAATCGTGCAGGCAGAAGAGGAGAGAGGGAGAGAGAGAGAGGGAGAGGGGGGAAGGGGGAAAAGGGGGAGCAGAGTTGAGGCAGAAGGAAGGAAGATAAGATGTGAATCAGACTAACCAAATTCAACTGTATACAGAGAGGAAAGTGACCTGTGGCCAGTTAAGTGCTGTAGTGACGGAGACCTGGATTAAAGTTGTACTCATTAACATGTCCTGGGTGATTCGGCGACACCTGTGGTTACCGTGGTAACAGCAGGTGCGGTTTAATACTACAGGTCAGCGCTAACCTCTGTGACAAATACATTGTGCTTCCTGTGGCTGCTTCACAATAAAAGCCACTCCGTGTTTGTCCAGTTGAAATCTTTTAATGTGAAGCGGCAGCAGGAGCAAATGTTGAGTTATCATCAGCAGTAACTTCATCCAGCTGTGATACAGCTGTAGGAGGGTGACCAGTAAACAGTGAAATCAGATCAAAATACAAACAGTAACACTGGATCACTCGCTGCATTGTTTGCTGTCAGTCCCTCGTGCGTGTGACGGCAATTTGAATGGCGGACTCCACCACTAACAATGAAATCTGCTATACAGAGAGAGAATTACAGAATGTAAATATAAAAGAATATAAATACACAGGTAATTGCAGAACATTTGTCAACCATAAATAGTATCACGATTGGGGTTTGATTTAATCAACTAATTAAGAACTATAAGTTCAAAGTTTAAAGGAAAATTACATTTTTCGACAGCCTCGGTCTTATTTTTGTAGTTTTGATGATTTTATTCCTAACTGTTTTGATAAAATTTTATTAGTCAACTTCACTGCTAAGATCTGGAGACGCATCAACATCACTAGAGACGAGAGAAAAGTCCACAGGCCAAGGACCAGGAGAGATCAGGTCGTTTGACATGTTGTTACCATTGTAACCGATAACTACAAACATAGGACCATGGAATAAATTATGCCTGCTGAATTGCCTGAGGGCAAAACACCAAATCATTACCAGCTCCTCAGCTAACCACATACACTCTTTTCAGAAGATGCAGAAAATAGTATTTCACTCCTTTCATCAATAAATTGTGCCTTTTTAATAGAAATACATCCAGAAAACGAGACAAAATGACCAAAAGACAGTGAGGTTAAAAAACAAGACAGAGAGTGAAAGAGAACTAGACTGAGAGATATACTTGCTGAGAGGCAAAAAGAGTTCATGCCCTTGAAACTGTAAAGTGAGATGTTAGTTACAGAGTGTGAAAACAGGCAACGACACACAGCAGAAGAGAAGACGACAGAAACTGGAGAGATGGGTTGGGATGTGTTACAGAGCAGATATAGGCCAAAACCTGCCAACAAGTGATATGACGCAGCTTTGAAACAAGCAGCAGAATTTAAAAAAAAAAAAATACTGTCGGCTGCTGAATTATAAAACATCTTCATTTGCATGTATCCACTCCACTATATTTTTGCATATCAAAGAAAGTTATTGGGTCAACTGAGCCTCGTTCAGTGTGACGCAGGGTGTGATGGAGGGGGGAGAAAATGACAGAGGAAGAGAGTAAAAGTGAAAAAGACAAATACAGGCAGACACGAGGAGACACATTAATATAACATGGTCTCAGTTTTGTAACTACTTGTCACTGACATAGATTCATACAATCTTCTGTTCATATGATTCGAATGTATGAACAGCTGACTGTTACTTTAACCCTTTGAACCCTCAGCTCGGGTTTTACTCGTTGTTTACAGGTTGATGATAAGGTCATGTGTCTTGGCTGGACAAGTCATACAGTATATCATTACTTTCAAAATACCATCAGTTGGCATGTGAGTGCTGTTACACATGCTGTGGGACACTTTGTGTGTGTGTGTACAGGGTTTCAACACAACACACGTTGTATATGAATGGAAAGAGTAAAATAAGAGTGTTTCAGGTACATGAGGGACAGAAGTGTTGTCAAAAATGTACGTCTAAAAGTTTAATAAGAAAGCTTCTGTATTTTCTGTTTCTGTTTGGGATGGATCTGTTTTGTTCCTGCAGCTTCCATCATACTTCTCGGTGATGCATCACGTGCCGGTTGCACCGCGGCTCCGTCACATCATCACACCACTGTCTAATTGTTCATAAGCCACAGATCCAAAACTGTTTTACAAGCATATTGAAAACATCTTTGCAGCTCATTAATGATTGATACTCTGTGGCTGTCTTATGTTTCTTTATGGCTACAACGACAGCTGAACGTCTCTAGCAGCCGTGACTGAGCCGGCCCCTGTGAATATTGGGGGCAATGTTGCCATGGAGTCAGTGAGTTAGCTGTTAGCTACACATGCGCCCTGTTATTTTCATGGAGAGTCACACTGCATCAGCTACTAACAGTACCTGTTGGTGCTGTAACCATGGATGTACAGACAACATAATAATGAAGAAAAAGTCTTCTGTCACTGGGAAGAGTAAGTTGCTGATTCTTGCAGGATGCGTATGACGAATTATAATGCTAAGGGTTAATATTGTTGTATTTATATATTTAGCATGTGTGTTCTTTAAGTTTTATCAAGACATGCATTGAATTATTGAGGGGTGACAAACTGACATGACTCCGAAAACACAAATTGAGACACAGATACAAGCAGAGACCGAGAGATGCTCGTGCACAAACCGTTCGACAGAGACGGAGACAGAGGCAGGCACAGAGAAAAAGTCAGACAGAGTGACAGGGATGACGGGGTAGTGAGGTGGTGAGTAACACAGAGCTGTCAGTTGGCTGCTTTGACAAGTTGCCCTGGTTGCCTGCTGAGAAAAGAAAGCAGTGTCAGACAGCAGCAGCAAGCGAGCGGGAACCCTGCGACACAGTCGACACACAGCCCTCCACTCTGCTCTGCTTTTTTCTGGGAATACAATGAAAGATACAGCTCAAGAGTTCACTCCAATGACCACAAATTTGTAGGCCCCTTCTAAAGCAGCCCACCTCAGAACATAATGCATGATTACCTCCGCTAACCTCAGTCACACACAAAAAGACACGTGAAGCTAAAATCTGAACCCTGAGGGCGGCAGCTGTTTTGGCGGTCTGCGAGTAACGTTCACACCCTGCACATGGCTGATGCTCTTACCCAGAGCCACTTATAACATGTTGAGATTCTCACAAGGACACTGCAACAGGTAACAATGCAGGCTTTCAAAAGGCACAAAAGTGTGATCTTTCAGTATTTATTCAATCTATTCAAAACATCACTGCAACTAGACTAGAGCCTTGAGTTTATTTTATAGTTTCTCCAAGGACACACTGTCCAGCACTTGACAAATTTCAGGCTAGGGGCCAGGTTAGAGAGCAGGAGTCCCAAAGACTGACGGGGGTCATAACAGGCAAAAGTCAGGCAGGCGGAGAAAAGGACTAACGCTAAGGCAGAAGCACAATAGGCAATCAGCTGGGGAATGAATGGATGTGGGCTGGTATTTTTGCTACTGTGCTGATGGGGAAGTGGGAACAGGTGTACAGGTGGGCGGCGGAGATCAGGTGATGGGGAATGGTGGGAACACAGGGGTTACTGCAGGGCAGGTGGGAGTCTGAAAGGACAGGGGAGTTAGTACGTGGCACGGGAAAAAAGCAGAGAAGGAAAATGTGATATGAGGAATTGACTGTCATTGTGACAATGTGACGAAATGGCACTGCTATAGTTTTTGCTTCATTTAAAAAAAAGAAAAAAATGGTACAGTTTATAAATGCATGATTATGTAGATATCCATTCATTACGTAAAAGCCAAGACTCACTAAAAAACTGGACTGACTGAATATATGATTTAATGAATGAATGTCGCTTCTCTAGTTTAATGCAGGGTGGGTAGAAGCTGAAAGAAATCCTCAAGATTTCCATTATATCAAATCCCATTTGATGCTATTTATGGGCAGCATTATTTCTGCGATGGCCATTTAATGTGTTTACATTTTCTAATTACCTCTTTATTTACTGGTTTTCATTGTTACAGGCAGAGTTACCACGGGATTCAAATCGCTTACACACACGCTGGGGATTCATAGAAAGCGATTCATGCTCTTACTTCAGCGTTCCAGTTTGTTATTTTATTTCATCTATAGAAATGTCTCTGTTTACCTCTAATGCTGTATCAGATCTGTGTTTGTTACTACTATGATAAACCATGTGGTGGCTTTTATTGTGAAGCCACAGGAAATGCAATGTATTTGTCACAGCCACACATCCAACATTAGTTCTTCAGGTATTCGGTCATGAACTAAAGTACTGGACACATATTGACCTATATTATACTTTATTATATTATAGAGGTCAATATTGACATATTGACCTGATGATGGCGCTAGAGGAAAAGTCAGAAGATCACCAAATTCAGTAGGATTCATCCTCTGGGGACCATGAATGTCTGAAGCAAATTTCATGGCAATCATTTGTCGAGACAACTATTCGATAGACTGACAACTAGCATGAATAAAAGTAATCACATACTTAATAATAATCTACGCGTTTGTTTAAAATGTGGCGTGGTAGCAAAATAATCACATCAAGATAATAAGATGCTTCAGTGGCAGTCAGATGTTTCTTTTTTCTGTCTTTTCAGAACAGAAAGTGGCGGTCGACCTTAAAATGAAACATTTTCCTTAAGACGAGTGTGTCTGTTGGGACATGGCTGTTATCGTCACCTATAGGTCCATAAATGATGCTTTTAGCTGTAACACCATCCAGGGAACATAATGTTTGTTCTTTCCAGTGCTTGATTCTTTTCTTTAACACGATTCAAATATGGTTTGGTGTTAGTGAGATTATTTTGTCTGCTGGAATGGAATCAATGAAAAGTTGAGGATTAGACACGCATGCAAAGGAGAGCTGTGACACGGAGTGAAAGGAACGGATAAACAGCAGTTAATCGCTTATGGTGGGTTGCAACCTTTCTAACAAATAGGATTTCACAAGTTTCACACACATAACACACACTGTCTCTTTCTGTTACTTTATGTCTTCCGGCCCCTCCCATCCTAAGTCAAGCGGGGAAAATCACTGTCAAATTCACTCTGTAACTTCCACCAGGATGTTCGAGGTTTTGCACCTCGACTCGTTGTAAATGGGGGATTTAACATTCAGGGTGGAGACGCTCTCTCATTAGATCTGTGAGATCTGACAGCATGCTTGTGATAGCAGAGGAGAGCTGATTGTGCTGTATTTGAGAGACACACACACACAGCAGCACATATGCAAGGATGGATCTCCAAATACTATATGCACAAACAGTCTCCATCTCGCACATAAGCACTGCAGGGGTGTCTGATTGGATCTTGTCTCTAGATGGTTTCGATCAGTTTGCAGCTCTTCACAGCAGATGCAGCGCCCCATGCAGCATCGGCTCACATATACTCCTTCTCATGTTGCTACATTTTAATATGGTTGAGATATGAGGCGCTTGACTCGTGCTTCAGAATTACAAAGCAGGATGGTGATTGATTATGCATCGCCTCTTGACTGCTTCCACAGAAACAGCGAAGGAAACTGCTTAACGATTTTTGCCACATGCAGAACTGCACCACATCATTCCTGACCGTCTAACCCACGTTGATATGCATTTAAATTGGCTGCCATCCCTACAAGTGGCTTATACCGAGGAAGTGAGCATGAAGGAGTTTCTCTGAAGAAGGGTGCCAGTGTCTATTTTTCTTCTTCTTTAAATGAAGTCTTTTATTACCTGTTTGTCATCTTTTAGACAGAATAATTCTGCCTGAAAATGCACCTGAAAAAAGAAAGGGCTTGTAACTCAAGCAGAAAAGCTGGTAAAAGGACTCTTTGTATGGTTCCTGAAAACAGAGGTGGAAATTACGGACCACTTTGCTGATTGGAATCATTTTGGTCAGTTGAACTGACTGTTCAACTGCACTTCAGTACGTACATAACAAAGTCCACAAAGGGAATGATGGCGGTCATGGATAAAAGAAACCAGCACTGACTGTTGGTAGAAAACAGGAAACGAACAGCGATCTCTGGTGTTAAAGTCTGATGTTTTGTTGTCACCTGACTCCTTCCTTTGCTCCTGATGGACTAGAGTCATAACTACTGTGGCCACTAGAGAGCGCTGTCACTTGAACATAATCAAAAGTTGTTTTTCTGGATTTGCTGCAGCGACTGATACTGCAGTTTTTACTGGGAGTCTTGCACATCAGTCCATGAGTGCATGACTGTTGATTCAGTTGCTGGTTGTCTTTAGTTCAGTACAATCTACAGTATATAGACACTGTGTACGCAGTATATAAATACCTCAGCTGCCGCCTATTTGCAACAGAATTATCACATTACGAGAAACTCTGCAAACTCTTCGATACTGGACAGATCAGTTTCAGTCAGGTCTTTCTTCTCCACAACCTTCACCGCCTGGTGCACTTCATATTTGAGGTCTTCAAGATCATAATCATAAATCAAGGCTGAGATAATAACAGCTTCCTCTAGTAAAAACCTTTCACTCAGGGTTCAGTGCTTGTGCACCCTTCATGGTCTCACATAATCTTGATTTGCTGAAATCCGTCTGTATATCTGCATTCACGTGATCTTAAATTGGAGTGAAATAAACTTCCTCTGAACCCTTCTTTTAATCTTCAGTATGCTGTCCAATGTTCCACAAAGTATCCTCTCAGGCTAGACCTGCCTCTTTGCAGCGTTTTCTGAACAGTCTTTACTGCAGCATTGCACTACTTTGCTGTGTCTACAGTGTCACAGCTCATCAAAAGATGAATCACATCTGTATTCCTTTAGTGTGTCCTGCAGTGCTTCAATAAGGTCTACAGCCGTAGATCAATGGACTGTGCTTGAAGCATGTCAGAGAGCAGCTTTGATTCTTCAACACCTTAAATATAAATATTACTATAGTACGCCGCTAAAAGTGAGGTCTGCTTGTGTAAGTTGGCCCTATGTGTCCACAGATCTTCCCCCTCTGTTCTCCACATGTCTACTGAAGTGGTCCAGCAGGTAGAGTCTACATGCCACATACGTTTCTAGGTGTAACTGTGAGCCTCTTCTGATTCACAGAGCCTGACAACATTCAGCAGGTAGTCAGGTCAAGTCAGCAGGTACTGCTTTCATCGCATCAACAGTAATAGGTTTGAGACAATGTGCACTCCAGCGAATGTAAAATGTATGTTTAGCCTGCGCTTTAATGAAACCTGCAATCCCTCTGTGTTTTCAGATGACCTGCCAGGTTAGATTTGTATTTGAGCTCATATCTTTCCACCTTATTATTTTGTTATCTAAATGATGAGAGGCTCGTTGGAAATCTAGGAAGCTGTTCTAAACGCCACCATTATAATAGAAGCCAATTACTAATGACAGTTTCTCTTTGTTCCATTTGCAATTATAGAAAAAATGCTTTTCTTCACTTTAGAAACAACTGTTTCTGTCTCTGTACAGTGTTATTTTATTTGCCTTTCTGCCTGACAGGGCCTCTGGACTTTGAAAAACCCAACCTAATGGCAGTAATTCACTAAGCAAGTCCAGAATTCTCACTCATTCCTGTTTAGGCAACGAAGTCTCTTTAAAATTGTGTTTATATTCTACCAATGTGTTTTGGTGTGATGTCTTTATGAGCCCATTTGGATTTTTCATCTCACCGGCACAATTCTCTTTTAATCCTTTAATGTAATATACTGTATTTTTACTGCAAATAAATGAGCTAAACAGTTTTTTCAGTCATGTTGTGGTGGCAAATATAATCATTTTGACACCAGAGACGAGTGGTTCAAATCCTGAGTCCTGCTTGTGGTTTCGTTCAGGCAACTAAAGCACTTTGGTTAAGCTTAGGATTTTGTGGATTCAGTTAAACGGTAATAAACTTGGACCACCATCTTTCACTCCCCTGAACCAAACGCTGTGAGTGCCAAAGCTTAACCATAAAAACTGTGATATTGCTGTGGTTGCTACGAGTGGATATTGTAAGATCGGATATTTTGGCAGAAAACTAATGAAGCCAATAAACATTTTACTTATACTGATTATGTTTATTAACAACATTTCCTAATTATGTTAGTAGAAAACAATCCCTGTCGCATTGCGTTTGCTTCAAAACATATTGTTGTTGCAATTAAGTTGTATACATTATGAAATTTCATTCACAGAATTGGTTTAGGATGCAGCAGGCTTGTATTTGCTTGAAAGATTAAATTTAGCACTTCCTATAGTCTAATATGGAGAAAGTGTAATCTCTGCGAACATCTATCCAGACATGCAACATCTGGAGTCTGCTGTATCTATATGTGCAACAAGCCTTCTGCTTGCAAAGCACTTGTCGCAGACTGCGTTAAAGGACAGAGAGACTTTTGGGACTCACAAATCACATCGGTGCTCAGTTTCTAGAGTGCCACGCTAACTGCTGCCGTCACACATATAACTAGCATCCATCCACCACCACTCAGACACCACAACCACTTAAATAGTAACTGAGCTCATTTTCCAAGAACGAACTAGTCAATTATGAGCTCTATTTGCTGCAGATCCCAATGGAAGGAGAGGAAAACACAAAGTCAGTCAAGTGAATGATCCCCTCCCTAAAGCTGTGTGGAGGCGTACAACATTAGGAAGCCCGAGGGGGGAGGGAGAGGGGACACACTTATCTCACTAATGTATCCAAGTCAGCAAACCAGAAGCCCTGCTGACTGACACTGAGGAGTGAGACAAAGATAAAAGAGGAATACAAAGAAAAAGAGACAGCTTTGGGATTTACAGATCAGGGTAAAGTAAATCAATCAATCAGGTAACACAGGGATCTCTGGCTGCATTCAGAAACAAGGATAAGTTCTACTCTTCCAGATGAGACCTGTTTTTCTCCAAAAGTAACAAGAATGTTTTAAAAAAAGGTGGTAATCTTACTAAACGACTGTGGAGTGCTCTGTTCTCCAGGATGAGGGAAAGCAAACCGCCACTCGCTTTCTCCAGCAGGAATCATATGATTTCAAGTTTACAAGGCCTGCGACTGAATGGTTCTTCCAGGGTGAGGGTGAGGTCAGGATCAGGCATCATGAATCCCCTCGGCTGATACACATCTGCTCTCCTTTGTCCTTTTCATCCTCTTCTTGGTCACATCACGGTGCCCTCGCCCAGAGAGCAATGATGTGCAGCAGAGCCGTTACAACAGTGGCTGCTCTGCACTTCAAGGCCACTGCTAGGGGTTGCTCACACACACACACACAAAGAAATAAAACTTCTCCACATTTAATGCCCCTTCAGCATGTGTGCTTCATTGACACCACATCAACGTCTTGTCCAGGGAGTGTATAACCAGAATCTTCACATACACCTGAGGATGAATTCATCAATCAATGAATTTATTGTATTTAAAGCAGCTCGATGGAACTTTTCATTTTGTGTTGATGTTGGCGGTTCCCTCCACTTCACTCCCCGCTGCGAGAGAGAATACTTCCCAGGAGAGCGGGCGGCAGCTCCAGAGACGGACCTTCAGTTAGCGGCTGAACAACTCGAATTCAGCCAGAGCAAACCCCAGCGCCGTTTCGTCTGATGTCGCGCAAAACCCCGACATTAAGAATAACTATTAGAAACTAATAGAAATGGCCAATCTTCTCGCTGTTGGCCTTGTTTGCTTATGTAGGTCATGTAGAGGCATTGGTATTAAATTGAAATTAATTGAAATTAAAAACTCCACAGAGTAAGTTTAAGTAAATGTGCCACTTTTTGCTTACAGTAAGACTTAAGGCAAACATTTAACACATAAAATATTTAAGGACTAATATGTTAAGAACTGAGATTAAGATTGTTTTCAACACATGGCTGGCTGAGATACAGTACAGCATCAAGCTCACTGCAGGAGAAAAAAATACATCTTCTACAAGCCAGGAGTGAACAGTGAGGACATTTTAGTGGAGATTAACTGTGAAGCCATAACAGGTAAACAAATTTCCAAGTGGCTTCTGCTGTGTCAAAAAAGCCGTTTTGTTTCATATTACTCGCTCTGTAACACTGTAAGCAAGCCACAAATTGAGCTATGTTTTCCTCTTTGTCAGCAGGTGACACTGATTGTTGCCATGGAAACAGCTCACGGTTTAGCAAATATGTGGCAAATTTTGAGGCTCAAAATTAGGCTTAACGTTATTCTGTGCACTTTAAGCTTATTTTAAACAGGATCAAGAGTGGTTTGACTCTGCAGACCAAGAGTGTGTGTATTTGTCACATGTGATGTGAAGAACATGTGAACGTCTTGACACCATCCAGACCTGCTGTTGCTCTCCTTTTTTGTTCTTTTCTACTTGATATTCCTTCAATTACACCAAACTGTTTAAATAATAAAGAAACATAAATTCTATGTACTGACCTTGTGTGCGGCGTGCAGAGACATGATCTTGCGTCTTGTACAGTACTGTGGATAATGTGAAAATAATGGCTGCATCTGTGGTCACAGGTGTTGTTGTACGTTGTGGGGTTTCACTGCAGAGCATACATACAGCTGAAACTGCTGCCTCATGACATCCTCCTGAGAGGCTTAGAGGAAAACTAATCTCACCATTCTTCATGCTTTCCTTGCATATTTGAATTGTTGGATAGTGTAAACTGTTCATTTTGGACGGCATTACACGTTGTGAAATATCCCATTACTGTTTGTTTTGCTGTATTCATGCATCACATCATCATCCAAACTCAACAGCTTATCCCTGATCCCAAATGTACCTGGCTGCAGAATAGATTCAGCCAGGTGGGGCTAAATAAAATAATGCAGCAGCAGTTTTCATGAGTCAAAACATTCCTGTTACATCAAATTTCATCCTGGACTCTGAGAGTATTTATAGCAGCCCCACATAATGTTGTTAATGCTCAGCTGTGACGCTTTAAGGGGTGAAAACCCATCTGAAATAAGTGAGCAGTAACTAGGCTAATGAGTGTGACAAAAGTAGACTGTGATTGCCAGTCTTTGTTCTGTCTGTCGGTAGGAGAGAGAGCAATTAGCATGGCTCTGACAGTCCATCAAAGCTTTTGAAATTGGATTCTGGTCCAGAGTGGCTTTCATAAGACCCTCACCATCGCTCTGACAAACACATATGCTTATTTAGTCGTGGCTGAGGCTCACTATACCTTGTCTGCCTTATTGCATATTCTAGCAGTACCTGATTGTGGTGATCGGGAAATAAAGAGTCTATCCCTTAAAAATTTCACAGTAGATTCTGAGACAAAAAACCACCTCAGTGTCAAATCATGAGGAGGAAGCAGATGGTGTGCAGAACAGCAGCTCCATCTAGTGGCAGTTAGTGTCCTTTCTGGTCGATGTGTGGAATAGTTGTTTAACCTCTGAAACTCACATTTAATGTCTCTTTTTGGTTTATTTAAATCTGCCATGAAAAGAACAGAAAATCATGATCACATTATTTATTCCAGTGCTTCAATGAAGTGATCTGATGCTTTAAATAACTCAAACAATCAAATATAAGATGCAGGTTTTGTATGATCCATTACATGAGATGGTACATGTTTATCTGTAGTTAAACCTCATATCTTCAGTATCTTTGGACACTTTAGGATGTAGAAGTATGGTGAATGACATGGTGGCTTTTAGTGCTTGCAGAATACCCAGGAAGTCAGGCCTCGTACACCATTCATCAATAATCCAATAGTATAACATATAATAATGTTCTGTAACATTGACTATCCGTTTGGGCTGTAGAGTGAGTACTTTACATTTATACTTTAAGTACATTTTGTTGATAATACTCATGTACTTTTACTTAAGTAAGATGTTGAATGCAGGACTTTTACTTGTTTTAAATTGTGGTATTATTACTTGTAAAGGATCTGAATACTTCTTCCAACGCTAACACGAGTAGATACATAAGAATACAGTGAAGTGTTTGTGATGCTCCCCAAACATGTTGTTGTCTGAGTCTCAGACTGAAGCTGTTGCTCCTCTGATGTCACATAATCCTCAGAGCAAAGAAAGCTTAAATCTTTGTGTTGTTGTTTTAAAGAGTCCTGATGAGCCACCTGCACACAGATTCAGTCACACTCGGAGGTGGTTGAACTCCGAACTGCAGAGGGAGAGAAACTGCTGTTCATGTCTGCTGCTCACTGTGTGTTTTTGTGTGGGCACCTGTGTGATACCCTTGGAAGCTGTGGTTTTTCTTAGACAATGTGTGTGTGTGTGTGTGTATGTGTGTGTGTGTGCAAGTACATACTTGTGTGTGTAATATGTGTGTAGGTGTGTTTTCTGTCCAGCTCCCAGGGTTAGAGTTCAACGGTTCAAGTAGCGGTTATGGTTAGGGTTAAGGTAAGTCTACAGGGAATGAATGTAAGTCAATGTAATGTCCTCTGAAGTGATGGAAACATGACTGTGTGTGTGTGTGTGTGTGTGTTGCTGGAACATTTGAGCTCCATATGTGTCAGCAGATTTGTCTAGTTTGTCATCTCCAACCTGCAGGGAATGGGAATGTGAAGCAGGATGGCTCGGTGGTTAATGAGGTTGTCTGCTCTGACTATCAGGTCTGGGTTCAGTCTGCATGAAGCTGCATGTGTGAAATTATCCTGCAGCAAGATATTTGAACCTTGCAGCGATAGCACAGATGTATATATGTGGTATTAGAATATTTATCCTGCCGGCAGGTGGTTTGTTCAGCCGCAGATTTTTGTTTTCCAGACAGTTGACCTATTGTGGTTCTTGACTGTGCACAGTCCATTTCTGTTCTAAACAAGGCTAAGGGCCCTGTTTAAGTGACCTACAGTGCATGGTCTAAAGTGCATTTAGGGTGTATCCAACTGCACGGTTGCTGGTTAAATGGTGCATAATCTGTGTGCAAACTAATTCCTGGTGCACACTTTTAAATCTGAACTGATTTTAAAAACATGGGAAACCACAGACATAACGACAGATTTAACCGATTTTAACATTTTAATCGTAAACGCACGCACCAGATGATTCAGACAAGACCCAGGAGCACGCACTTGGTGTTTATATTAAACGATTTCAGAGAGGCGATTCCAGGGACTTCACAGAAACTCGTGTGCTCAAACATGACTTCAGAAAAAACCAAGCATTGAGGGGAACTGTCGTCGTCAGCTGGCTGCACTTGTGTTCTGTGTTTTGCACTGAAAAACAAAAAATAGAATAAAACTGTGGATGAAGTCATGGCTGTGAAGACAGAATCAGTATGTAACGTTATACATTTTGCAGCGCGAGCGGTTGGTGACGCTTCCCGGTCAGCTCGCTGTCATTGGCTATTGCAGGTTTCTGCTCAATATTCAGTCGTTGTTCCTTTCACGCATGTTTGAACATGTTTGATATTTACGATTTAAAAATCGGGGGGGACTCCGATCCAATTGGTAACATTTCAAGATTATCATTTGGGCAGACCAGCCTTGAATCGAGAACACTCCTGCGATTGTCAGGGGGGGCGAATCGCACCCAAAATCTGCTGCCTCAAGATAGCAATGCGCCAACAATGTGCCTGACCACACCTCATTTTAAGACCAAGACACCCATGTACACTTAATACACACTTAATAATAATAATAATAATAAACTTTATTTATATAGCACCTTTCATACAACAAAGGCAGCTCAAAGCGCTTTACAATAAAGAAATGACATGCACTGAAATGGACACAGAATGAGCATAAAAACAGGGATAGAATGCCTTGTAGGGAGAAGAGCGGCCGGTGTGTTTCTTTCAATGTGTGAAACGTGTGTTTGACACCTGTGGCTCACGTCCACCCTCTCCTGTGGGGCTTATCCATGTAGGTACATTTATTCAATATAAATGTGTGAACATCTGCACTTCGGTCTCAGGACTCATTTTTACTATCCGTTCCAAACGTTGGCACTGAGCTGGGTAAGAGGGATTTTTATGTGCGCTGCTCGCCTGGAACCTTTTCCAGTTTGGTGTCTTTGTGAATTCAAGTCATTGCTGCAGAAACCGGTTGTTCTCTCTTCTGCATGGCTTCCGAGGTTTTGGGGTATTTTATGGTTATTGTAGCTCTCGGGTTGTTTTAAGTTGTTGCTGTTTTTGCAATGGAATCATTTACATGACTGTATTAAAGCTGTCATTCATGATTTTATCATTTCTGTTTGATCTTAATGTGGCAAAGTTTGTGTCTCATGTTTGTGACTTATAGTTGTTGTTGCCGGTCATCCCTCTAATTTCTTTAATTTATTATTTCCTTGTTTATTTCTTTCATTCAAAAAGTTCTTTATCTGTTCGTCACCTCTTAGCTTGTCTCTGTAATGTTTAAATTCCCCTCGGAGATGAATAAAAAAACCTAACAACTTATTTTGTCTTGCAGGACTTGTGATCCGAATGCTACATTTCATGCAAGGATGTCTTCGTCTCTCTCAAACTTGCCACTGTCTCATGGATAAAGCACGTGAGCATTTACTAATGTTTTTTTTTAGGTGTTTATCTTGTTTGCTGAAATTAGCTGAACTACTTGCTGGAACGAACACACCAGGTGGTTTCTCTCTCTCCTTCTTTCTAAATTTCTTTGTCTTTCAAACACATATACCGCCTTTTACCATTTATTTACTTTAATCGTGCTGTTTTCCACCCTGCTGCTTGGGATGAATGAGTGAAAATGTGTTTTTTCATCACGTCTCCTCACTTCGTCTCGCTCCCCCTCCCCAGTCCCACCAGCAGTCACCCTTGTGTGCGTTCACACTTTGATACGGTTCAGAATCTCTTCTTTACACCAATAACCTCATTTAGTTGTGAGAGTTAATACTGTGTCAGAGTCAGCGAGCACATTTGCAACCATCTAAGCAGCAGCTGTTGGTCATTGCTGCCAATAAATAAGAGAGATGCAAATAGTCTCATCAGTTCTGACAGAACCATAAAACAGAGAATAATTATATATAACACCTGCTTATCTTTTATATGTGGTCAGTAATCGGAATCGTTCCATATTCAGTGTTCAGGAGATTCAACACCTGCATGCTCTGCATATACGGTTGCTAATGTGCATCGTTCCGTCCTGCAGGCTAATGGGATTCCTGCAGGAACAGAGAGAAGAAACAGCGGAGCAGAAACAGAAACTATCCTGAGACACTGAGGTGGACTCAGCTGAGGTAAGAAGTTTGGAGGAAATGTGATGATATTCATTCTTGGATGACTTTGGCTGAACTTGAACTGTCGTGGGACACGAGCAGAGTTTTCTGTTTTTGAAGAATAACCCAAATCTAGTTTTTATTTTGCTGAAATGGCGCCGGTGTTATTTGTGGAATATACTTTGGAGTACTTAAATTTGCTTTTGGAGGAATGGGGCTACTAATCAAGCTGCTTTTTCCTCTTTTTTTTCCTTCTGAATCATACGCTGGAACAATTTTGTGATTAATAAATATACTCTGAGCCCACAAGTCATCACTTATTTTTATTTTATTTTTTTACAGCCTCTATTACTCATCTTTACTGAGGGTGTCAGAAAACTCAGGTGAAGGCTGAGCTGTTTTATTGAAGCTCCCCAGCATCATGTCTTAGCAAGTTTAAATTGAGTTGTTTCTCCATTAAGTGTTTATTATTCCTCCAGATTGGCTCACATATTAATCTGGAAGCTATTTGCATTTCTCCTTGATAAAAAATAAACAAATAAAGAAACAGCAAAGGCAAACTATATGAATCAGCTTTGACGCAAATCACACACCCTCCAAACAAAAACAATCACTTCCGTTCCAATTATGAGAAGAAACAATTTGCTGCATGTGTATGGCCCTGGAGGAAGACAGCATTATTACGTTCATCATTTTAATTATGTATTACTTAGCCTCGGCAGCAAGCTGTGTTACACTAAGTGCTTTGGAAACAAATGTTTGATCGTTAGTGTATTATTAGTATATCTAAAAGAGAGAAGCTCCTGTACAAATACTACATCTGTGGGTGATGTAGTTACATTATTCTTTGGAAATGTCAGACTGGGATATGTATTATTTTGTCAGATACTCATCAGGCAAACAGGGACAGAGACAGTGGAAGAGTCCACAGCAAACTAATATTTGGCTCCAGCAGCTCATAAGTGAACGTGAAAACAATCAATTTTCCTTAGAAGTCTAAGAGAATATATAAGAGGATGTCATTCTGCAGTGGTATGACTCTCTTGTTATGATAGAATTAATGCACAGACTATTTTTAACTGACAAATTGACCACTTTTATGTCAGCTTACCAACATCATAGATGTCCACTGCAGTTGGAGAAGTACTGCGCTTCCTGAGCGATGGCACAGGACCATCTGGCCCGAAATGGCTGTAATAAAAAAGGGTAGAATTATTTTCTCCGCTCAGATTGAGCGCGACGTTCATTACCACCTCTTGTAAAACTTTTATAGATTAGTTGATTAACCACTGAACTGAGAGGCACATGCCGATCCTGGTTCTGTCTTTGTTTGTCTTTTGCAGCGGAGTAAATTATACCTGGGTGCAAATCCAGTCCGGCTGCTTCAAAACTCTGCAGGTCTGTGGAAACAGACTGTTTCCTGTCTCTATGCTAAGCTAAGCTAAACGGCTGCTGGCTCCAGCTACTTATTTACTGTACAGACATGAGTGGTGCCAACCTGAACATCTAACTTTTAGCCAAAATTCTTCTCACAATGTCAAACCATTAATTTAAATTTGGTTGTGTGGTACTACACACATATACACACACATTTTGTTTTATTCTACTCCCCACCTGTTTTTTGTTTTTTTTCAAGATCTTTTATTTTGTCGTAGCACAACAGTCACATGATGCCGACTGGAACCCGGTTTGCATGTGAACCAAAGTCAACCTTTTCTGAATTTGGACCAAACCTGAGTTTAAAAAAACAAAACATCCAACTAACTTTCAGCCCAAACAATCAATCCTCAGTTAAGGAGTTACACTAAGAAGCACCCATTAAGCACTTTTCTAAAAAATCTGTCTCCCTGTAAGCTCATCTTGTCTGGAGGTGGACAGAGCAGCATAAAGTATTCCATTCACAGCATGAAGTATCTTTTTTCTTGCTGTCAGGTATTAGAGAAAGGCTATGACACTGCTGTCACAGACTCATCTGAATAAATGATTCATGGCGAGGGGGTGAAAAGCTGCAGAGGCTCATCACTCAACACAGAGAGTGATGCAATGTTGCAAGGATCAAATCAGATTGTGAACGTGGAGGGCAGGGAGAGAATAGAGAGTGAAGGGTGGAGGTTGAAAGCTGGTGTACGTGTTGAGTCAGAATGATCAGAGGAGGTGAGAGAGACATGGGAGTGGGAGCTAATGAGAGAGACGAAGTTTCATAACCCAACAAAACACATTTAATTTCAGTCTAATAACATCCACTTGGAGATACACTGTTTCCCCCTGTCAAGAGCAAAGTGCGCTCTTGTCTAAACTGTTGAAATGTCATTTAAATGATTAAATGTAGTCTGAATCTCAGCATCAGTGACACACAAACTGCACCCAACAGGAGAGAAGATGTGTAGAGTGATGCTCCAACAAAACTAAGTGAGACCAACAAAAAAGCTCCTGATGGAGATTTCATTTGGCTAATGCTTCAAACTCTCTCCAAGGTTCTTCAGTCCAAATTCATTTAGGATTACTGCAGTGTCAGGATGTGAAGGTGGAGCTCAAGGATTTGGGCCATCAGTACAAGGACCTCCACTCAGCAGCTTGTACCAAAGATCAGGGACTTTGCAAGTAACTTCTATATTATTTTCAGGATCCCAGTTAGTTGTAGATGCACTGTAGTTCCATGATGTGTAACAGCTGCTGGCCTTGTCAAATACACATCTCAGCGCTCTGCTGGTGCTACGTTCTTATGTGAGAGCTCTGATTAACAAACGTATTCTTTGATTAGCCTTATGTAGTAGCCTTATGTAGTTGCTATTCAGCCTTTCTGAGGCTACTGCATGGTTAAATCATTTAGTTTTATTTTATGAAAACAATTGCCCCCTCGCAATTTAGCTAAAAATTAAATTTTAAGCTAAAAGTCTGGTTTATGATGTGTTGAAAAGTACCAAAGGGTGCATAATTTGCTCTGTAAATGCAACGAAGCAGGACGGAGCTAAAAAATAAACAGTAAATTACTAAATTTGAAATCAGTGCACAGGTCATCTTTTAATGCTGCACAGAGTCTGTGGCTGAATATTGCTGCACTCAACAAACCACTAAAATCCTGAACACTCACTGAATGGATGTGATGATGGTCATCTGATTTACGATTCTCAAGTCAAGAGTGTCATGATCTGAAATATATATTCATTTTTTTGATCAGCTACTTCAGTGGAGTGTGTGACTATAAGCTGTAAAACAGGAATAACAGTGGTAGTACCAATCAGAGGCTGTGTTCCTGACTTGCCGACCAATCAGAGACAGTTTCGGTCCCAAATAGGCTTCCTACAACCCAAACAGGCTCAGTGACTCAGTGACAGACTTTTGCGTTCGTAGGGCTGGCCCTCGGCGGTCCAGCCTAAAAAGGCATAAATGTGCGCTAACTCCCAAACGCACACGTGAAGGAGGACTTATAGGTTACGTCACCAAAAACTCCTCAACTGTTACTGTTACTCAAAGTATTATTACATATAAGTATAATATTAGAACGTGTCTGTCTGATTATTAACACAGGAGGTGCAACCAGAGGGGGATGCAGGTGGAGATGATGGTGACACAGCAGATGTTTCACTGACGCTGAGGTAAACTCTGTAAATGTCTTATTAAAAGAGTGCGGTTGTTAACATGTGGTTTCACAGTTCATTGATGGAACGCACTGAAAACTTCAGTGTTTATGAGGACTTGTTGTACAGTTGACAAAATGAAGCAAATACAGCCGTTTATTTGCTGAATGTTGTAAAACCCCAGAGTGAAGCAGTATAATTCAAGAAACTAGAACATAATAGTAGCGTAGAAGAACAACACAAGTGGGAATGACTCATGTGATGAACAACTGTATGAAAAATCTACACACTCAAAATTTGTAACACAGCTCTGCAGCTAAGATGAAGCTCTACTGTTGTTCTGTTTGAATTTCAGCTGCTTGATAAGGAGAGGGCTGTGTGAGAGTCTAACTGCAGCTGCCTCCGATGTGGAGACGGTAAGAGTAGAGGGAAGGGGGAGAAGAGAAGATGGAGGTTTCTGGGTCGAGAGCTGCGTCGGCCGTGGTTGAGGAAGATTTGTGTGCTCTATTAGAAAGGAAAACAAACAGATTCATCACTCCGCTGCCGCAGGTACAGATCCTCCCATCTGCTGTGTCTTTCTGTCGGTCTGTCTGTCTCTATAATTGTCTTTCTTTCTCTTTTGCACATAAACACAGCGTCCCTCCTCCTGTCTCCTGCATTCACTCTGCTCTCGCTCTCTAACAAATGTTTTAATGCATCAATATGCAGGGTGCAAGAAGAGGGGCCGGATGTATGAATTTAAATGTCAAGTGCACCTGAGTAGGCAGCTGGCTCTGCAGATTTGTGGTTTTCACTGTTTTGTAGTTGCTGATTTGTATGCATGTGTTGTGGAGAGGTGAGTCTCCTGTTCGCTCTCAATTTGTTCCTTCAATTTGGACTGTATTTCCTTCTCTCTCTGACTTCCCTCATTTACTTTTCTCAACCGTCCCTCCCATTTGCAACTCTGCCGGAAGCTATGGATTGAAGTCAAGTCAGGGACGGTTTATTTTTGTGTTGCCCTGTATTACATACTGTATCTCTATGTCTCAAAGGGCAACAGATAACAGACAACAGCAATAGGAGATCAGGAAAAACCTCGTAGCAGGAAATAAAATGGAAGAAACACTGAAAAATACAAAGAGAGATCTGATAGGACTCTCAATATAGAGATACGGATGAGTGACAAATTAAAGGAAAAATCAGTAAATGGATATAAATGCAGATGCTTCCATACAGGGACTGAAGGGTCACTGAATGAGTAGAGACTGATACAGTTACAGTGCCAAATTCTATACAATAACACACACACACACACACACACACACACACACACACACACACACTGTGCAGTTCAGCTTGAACACTCAATTCATCACGAGTCCTTCCGTGAGGAAAACCTGCAGCCATTAAACTCTTTTCCTCATCAAGGCCAAATGGGCCTCCAAGGAGCAGCAGTGATTCAGGCTGCTCAGGTGGAGAACAGAAGCTGAGCCAGGAAAAAAACACACTTCTGCTTTACAGGCTTCCATTGGTCTAAATTCAGTTCACACCCTGACATCACCTGACCAAAAGTATTTTATTTTATGGCCTATTTCTGCTGGCCCGTGTTAACTCGGTTTGCTTTTATGTAATTGCTGTCTTTACAACCCACAGAGTGTAAATCAGAAGCATAAAGAGCCAATCAGAGAGTTAGCTGTAGCAAAGAAGAAAAAAAAGACTCAGCTCATGTGCATGTGTACCAATAAGCATATTATTTACATTTGAACATGTGTTTCAAATGATGGAAAGTACATTTACTCGGTACTGTACCTCACTAAAGTTTTTAGGTACTTGAACTTTACTTGAGTACTTCCACTGTGTACTGCTTTCTACTCCACTTTTCTTCTTATTTGAGGGAAATATTGTACTTTTTATTCCACTACTGTCATTTCACGGCGATTGCTTTTCAGATTTTGATTTTATACACAAAACATACAGTCAGTACCTAAAATATAATACACTGTGATAGAGTAACTAACCAAAAGTAGTAATTTTATGCCTGTTACCTTATCTTTTCACTGTGAAGCCCTTTGTGGTGTTCTGTTGTTGAAAGGTGCTGTAGACATAAACATACTTCTTATTCAAAGTAATAGCTACAACATTAAAGTACTGCTTACATGGCAGCAGTACTTATACTTCCTTGCATTTTGTTGATAATACTCCTGTACTTTTTATTTGAGTAACTTTTACTTGTAATAGAGTATTTTTATGGTGGTACTGCTACTTTTACTTGAGTAAATGTTCTGAATAATGCAAATAAGATGCAACAATTCATGCACGTGGATTAAATGACAGAGTGAATAATAAGCAATCCAAGTCTCTAATCAGCTCTAGAAACGCAGCTTCAGGGAATCACAGCAGCTGCTGCTTCCGGTGCAGTCGGACTGAAAAATCCCGCACACCCTCCACTTTCAACAGTATTTGGAAACATCCTGGTTGACAGGCTTAGTGGAAAGGCAACGAGGATGAAATAATGCAAATCAGGAATTAACTGTCAGGCTCAGACTGATGTTCTATTCAGCCTGAAACCTGGGACAAAGTCATTTCTGTCGCTTCAATAAGTCTGACTTTTAACATTACTGTGTGTGGAGTTAGGGTTCATTACCTTGGAAATAAAAACACATTCAAAGACCACTAATCCCCAATAATAAAAATGAATTAAGAAATAAATTCTTAATATTGTAACTGCAAACATTCTGAGTCACATTTGAAACTGCTATAAAGATATAAATATGATTATACAACAGCTAGTTCTGACCAAGTAATTTGATTGGACAAGAATCACGAGTGTTGATATAGAGTATAACACGCTGGGACTTTAACTGTACATGTATCACTCCGCTTTACAGGCGTTAATAACATTAACGGTCGTTATCTTAGATTGGACCTTTGATGAACACATTTCCACAAATAACATTTGAGTTAACTTATGAAGGATCGTCAGAAGAGGACAAAGAAACCTGGATACTCATATGACATCAGCCGACCTAGACAAATTAGAGAAGAGCAACAATGAAGCTGACACGGTAAGGCAAACGACATGGGCTTTGAACTGCTTCCACACTTGGCTAACTCAAAAATATAAACGTCGACGTTCAGTTCATTGAGAAGACCGAGCTGAGTACAGTCTTGAGGCAGTTTTATGGATCCATCCGGACGACTAAAGGGGAGCTCTACAGCATCAGCAGCTACCTTGGCCTTCGGGCTGGCTTAAACCGTTATACCAATGAGCCTCCGGTTAGCCGTTCATGGAAGTTAATGCAGGACCCAGAATTCATATCAGTTAATAATGTTTTCAAAGGTGTTGTAAAAGAGATTAGAAGAGCAGGGAAAGACAAAACAACACACCACCCCCCGATTTCACCTGAAGACCAGCACATCTTAAAATACTCACACTAAGTCCAGACAATCCAAAAGGTTTACTGAACAAGGTCTGGTACGATATTCTGTTGCACTTTGGATTCAGGCAAAGAAACCTGACTCATTCATCCCAAATAGTGACGAGAGTGGAGCAAAGTATTTCACCACGGCATTCAACGAAGAAAGAAAAAATCATAAAGACCCACTGGAGAGAGACAGAGACAATCGGAGGGGCGCTTTGTTTGAGGAGCGAGGAAACCGAATCTCAGCCGTGCTGATATTCATACAACAGCACTCCCTCTCGTGTGATAACGCTTAAACGCCTCTCTGTTAGTAACAGAATCTACAGTATGTATGAGGGACTGTACAGGATGTTCTCATGTTTTACTGTACATGACGGTCCTATCAGATGTGTGACGTGTTTCTGGGTATTTACTGTGACTGTCAGCTGTCACGTCTCTGAAATGAGAAGCTGTTCTCTGCAAAGTAAAACAACAAGAAGAAGAAAAAATGCACTTGTCCTCTTTCCCTCAGTCAGCACTGTTGAGGGGACCTCATGAGAATCTACAGTATTATTCTGCACTTCAAGTGAAAGAAGAACACCGGCTGATATATTTTAAGAAGCACTACTGGGAGTTTTTTTTCTTCCCAGCAGCAGCTGCTAAATAGAGTCCATGTATGTTATTCCCCAATGAAGCTCTGAGTTAATATAGTTTGATGCCTGTTCAGTCATGCACCGCACAGCAAAGACATGTTATTGACACAACATAAAGGTTTAATGTCTTCAGGAAGTACACACAGTTCTACATAGTTCTGTCATACTCACACACACACATTTGTACCTCACTGACATAACGCATTTCTTAGCTCCTTACTCTTATCTTAACCATCACAATTACATGGCTCTTACTGTACATTCACCATCCTGACCTGAACAGCCCTTTGAGGAAGTGACGGCTGACCAAAATGTCCTGTCCTCTCGAGGTCTTTAACCGAAGACAGAAATTAACAGCGCATATACACACACTTCTTAAACCCTGCTGCCACCAAGTGTTCCACAGTGGACAGCATTACACAAACAATGTGCCGTACTCTTTCCCTTGTTACTGTATATATTTATACGTCCAAAGTCTTGTGTGAGTCAACCAATTACAGGAATAAATCATCTAATGGTTTCAGTAGGTTACAGTAGAGTGTTAAATGTCGATGCTAGACGATAAGACTATTTACAGTATTACAATGCCACACTGTATGCAGGATTTGAGCAGTATTGTTGAGTAAATATACTTTATAGTTGGATGAATAACTGCATCAGTAAAAACGTAAGTGTTCTCACTAACATACTTTTCCCTGACAATAATAAAACGGAAGCTCTGGTGAATAACAATGTTTGATTAGTGTTACGACCAGAAAATAAATAAAAGCATGTCACAATAAATTCAGTCAGTCACCGTTAAAGTAAAAACAAAAAGGAAACACATACATAATACTTTTTCTTTGTTCTTCTCTGCAAGACAATATACATTTTTATAGGTCTTTGTCATCACTTCTTCATACACTGAACTGTGGTCCTTCAAGGCTTCCATAAAGTGAGCTCCATGCACATGTGAGAACACAGTGGCCGTGTTACGTCAGGGAGAGCAAGTTGATATCGTAGCATCCATCCACCTGGGCAACAGAGAACACAGAAACATGATTTTTTGTTCCTTCATTTTCACTTATTTTCAGGTCCGTGTGGGCGTGTACAGACTTTCATGTTTGATGTGGTGCTCCTGTTGCAAATAACAACAAAATAACACCCAACTCATACCTCTTTTAAACATAAGGAACCAGGTGATTTATCAAACTATCACCGTAGCTCTGCCCAGATTTAAACTGACAAGAAGGCAATCAATCACAATCAATGAGAACACATTTTTGGTTGGACCGGGGTTGGACAGGAGCTTTATAGCAATAACAGCATTTTTGTAACTTCTATGTTTGGTGGATATGTGATGGATTTTATTTGCTGTTTCGGTAATGTTATGTTATGTATTTCAGTGTATTTGAATGAGGTACATACGAGGACAGATCTGTTTTAAAACATAAAACATTTGCAGCGTTGTTAAAGGTCACCTGTGGAGTTTTTGACCTCTAGTAGTGCTGTGGGTTTGATTGACGCAGCTATCAAGGCTGTTGTGCACAACTAAAGGAAATAACAGTTCTTAAATCAGAACACTGTATACAGAAGTCATTTCTTCAGAGGATGTTTTTCCACACAGGTTTTGGAAAAGAAAATCAACTGACTTAATGTTTATACCTATTTCTCCCTTGATTGCCTTCGAGGATCAAGGAGCTGAACTCAACAACGATGAAACTTTAAATTCTAAACAGGCAACGAACATCGCTCAATATGTAAAAATGTAATAATATTATAAATCTACTTCTGGGATGGACCTTACCTCTGCAGGATGTCAGCCAGGTGCACCACCACAATTTATCTTGCACTTGAAAAAAATGACCTTCTACTTGTATTGATACGATAAACACCAAGCTACCTCGGTGTCAGCTGAAAAGTAGGTTCAGTATCAGGCTGGCTGGTGACCTGTGTGTTTCAGACTCACATCGAATCGTCCGATAGAGGCTGTAGTCTGATTGGTCTGCATCACCTCTGTCAGAGCCCACATCTGCTGGATACTGGATGACACAGTCTGGGGGTCCGGGAGGCCCTTGGAGACATACAGAAGAACAGATGTCACCCAGTGGAGAGGATTTTAGAAATGCTGAGTCATGAGTCCAGGTCCCTCCTGCCTCGCTCGATTTACTCAGTTAACTGTTCAGTTACATTGTCTGTAAATTTTATTCCCCAACATGAAGATCTCTGTTCTATGAAAACCATGTATCTCCAAAATGTCAACTTTTCATGAGCTAAGAAAAACAGCCCTGTTCTCAGGTTTGTGACAGTGCATTTCAGACAGGGTTTTTAAATGGCTAATAAATTTGGACTAAAAAGTAGGAGAAGAATTCATCAAGGAACTTATTTCATTAGAAAAGTTTCACCAAATTTGGAAACACATGATTTTCACCGGACATTATTTATTAGACTAAAGGTCAAAGAAATACTGGAATGTGCTGATACAATATGTATATGTAATATAATACAGTATATTGTAAACCCGCCACAGAAAATATACTGAGGACATGAACTCAGCTATGACCCTGTTTATACAGACAGAAAGAGAGTCAGACACACATTAACAAAACCAAATGTGTACCTCCAGGTCAGGGTGTTCGTCATCCAGGGTCAGGTCAGACAGCCAATCAGAAACCTCCTTCTCTGGGTCCTGGAGGCAGGAACAGCAGATGACATTTAAAGTCTGTAGTTAATTCTAATGTAATCACCACGTTGGAATCATTTCATTAGCTTGATTTTAATCTGAAAAGTCCTTACTTTGGCACCATCTGGTGGTAATATCAACGATAACAATGTAGTAGACAGACACGCATACCAGTAGATCTCATTGATCCCTCCCACAGATCCAACCCCGAGGCACAGAGAGGATGAGCTGAGAGCTCAATGGGCTACACACATTTTCACTGGGATTGTTTCATTTGTTGGCAAACAGAAACTTATTCCATCAGAATAATTTGAAAGATGCTACGACCACATAAAAAATCTGCCAATAGTAACTTTAAGGTTCACATTACACTATTACAACTGTAACAAAGGCTGAAAACAAAACTCCCAAGAAGTCACAAAATATCTGTTGGTGTTTCATCCCACAAATCAGAGAATAAATCCAGTTTCTGTTCATGTGATTCCTGGTAACTTTCACTAATTTACCAACCAAATACTTACACCACACTTATAATCAATAGCTATAATCAATACGTTTATATCAACAACAGATCACATGACTCCTTGTATTTGAAAGGGTCACTCGTAGTGACGAACCCACAGAGAATTATCACCTGACTCAGCTTGTCGTTTTGGTTTGACGGGTCACAACTTTCATGTTCTGGTTCAGCGGTCTAATCAGCGTCATTTCGGCTGCAGCAGGCAGCTGTTTCAGCAAAAAAGCTCTAACAACCCACTGTACAGTATACCACCTGCTCAGCAAGACCAACAGACCACGTTAGAGACATTTTGTCACCGTTAAACTTAGAAGCAAACAGGTAGCTACAAAATGTCAAGGCCTGTCTGCTTATACCCAAAATACATAGGGCTCTTTTTTGAGGGTGTTGGACTGGAAAATTCCACCACAGATGTGAATGAAGTGCAGTGTTTTCACTCAGGTGGTAGCAAAATGTCTTGACAGCACAAAGAGTTCACCCCAGCGTTGGGTGTGACGTTCCTGATGTGGCGGCGTCCTGAATATTTAGCTGACAGGGTGCAAGTTTGACTCAAACGTTACTACGTACGTATAACAGCCAACTGGCAAACTAACTTCCACTTTCTTTAGAGAACTTGTGTCGGACGCACAGACTGAGTTGGCAAAACTAAAATAAAAGCCAGGAGCATAATTACACTACAAATCAAACCTATAACATTATACTGATGCTATGTACTGTACGTAAAGGCTAGGGGAGCAGTTACCTTACTCAATAACTACCTCCACTCTCAGTGGCATTTAGACCTCACATTATTCCACCTTTGCTATCTCACTGAGTTTGGGATTAAGATTAGTTTACTTTGATCGTTAAAAGTTCTGAACACATTTTCTGTATAAAACCCCCCCAAAAAACTAACCGGCTCCATATGAGGGTATATTTTGATCTCTTCAAGGCTGAAGGTTAGCCAGGCAGACGACGGCTGTCTCAGGATCAGTCTCACAGACACCACGTGATCCGGCTCCACCTGCATCTGTACAAACAACAGTGAGGGATAACATGAGTAATGCCAGACAAAAAGCAACGTCAGCTTTAAAGTTTGACTGTCCAACAATGTTCATAATATTAGTTAGCAAAGCGTGCTATATTAATCATGTCATATTGCTAACAATCTTTCTATATTTTGAGCTACAACCTGCCGTATGTGTGTGGCGACATTAGATTAGGTGGACAGCAGCAGCGTGTACTGAATGGTACAGGTGGCGGGGGAGCTGCACCCTGCTGCCGCCGGCAGATGCAGAAGTAACCGCTTGCTGTCTGAAACATGTTCTGTTCTGTCTGAAAAGGTTACACAATTTGCAGTTAAGGTCGTGTCATTTACCGGCCACTGTGACATGTGGACAATATGGAATATGGAAGAAGCATCTTTCAGAGAAACAACTGATGTTTTGTGTTTGGAAAATAATTTTATGAGAGCCTTTTCTGGTCCTGAAGGGGTTCAGGTCCCGATACAGAGAATTACTGCAGTAACAGAATACACTGAACATCCCGTAAGGCTAAATATGACAAACAATAACCCATAGACAGTGAAAACACATCATGTACACTACCACGATTACCCTTTAAACTATGTCAAAAATTAAATCACCATTTACCATCTGGCTCTATTTGCATTGAGAATAAACAAGAAATAAACACAAGAAATGAAAAACAACTCAGTTTGTATTGTCTCCACTTATCAACATTACAATGCTTATTGAGCCTTTCTTGCAGAGTTGGCTGGCTTGCCTCCAACGCCAGCTGAGGGGTAAAATAAACGGCACTGAGCTCTGGCAGGCTGTGTTAGTTTTATGCCCAATGGGATCTGTTGGTTCACAGATCTGATGTGAAGTTCAGCTGCAGTCGCTCAGAATAGTGGGGCTGGGAAATAGGAACATTCAGGGGTAGCCAGCATTGTTCCTGTTGGCTGTGGCTGAACACAACTTTGAACCACCAAAAACAAGATCGACTTGTCATCATCTTCAGACTTTGTTGCTATTTTGTTGATTTTCACACAATTTAGAGGAACAAACAACATCTGAGCACTGCCGAGGGACACCCGTTCACTCGTATATCACATCTTTACAAGTCCTCACTTCCTCACGTATAGTCCGGCTGACTGTGATTAGAAGATCGTTCACTAATCGCAGAGCTCTTGGTTCGATCCCCGGCTTCTCCTGCCAACGTGTAAGAGACACTGAACCCCAGTTCCTCCCGATGGTTAGGCCAGTGACATCTTGCCGCCATCGCTGCATGTGAGTGAGTTATGGATGTCATTTTTTCATTATTTAAAGACACTCTCTAGACTTAAAAAAACAAAGCAGGTCGTAGCTCAGTATGTAAGTTTCATACTGAGCTACGATTTGCTTCCAAACTAGTTGTCATGTCATAAATCCTGCAGGTACGTCCGTGTTAACCTCAGGTTGAAGGTGAGCCCAGAGAAACTTTCCCCCTTCAGCACATGAACCTGAAGACAAACTCTGCAGATACACAATACACAGAGAAGTCCACAGCTTCACAGTCAAGTAACATGCAGTGGAGTGCGTGGACTTTCACTTATCATCTATGCACTTTAGGATTTTTCGTGTGCCTTCTGTCATTTTCTCCCGTGGCCTTTTCAAATGAACGCTGCGCTCAAACCGATTTTAGCCCAGTGTGAAATGAATGAGGCCGGTCCGGCAACAGGATGGGGGCGCCGACGCAGAGGGCTGTGACATAAAAATAGTATTTTAAACCCCTGTGCAGTGTGCTGGCATCTGACAAGCCTTCAAACACATGGATGTCATGTGGTACTGGTACCTGAAACAACACGCCACCACCAATTCAGCGCTGTTTTAACACAAGGCTGTTTTCTGTCTGAATGCCCGCTAAGTCTGGAGATTGAAACTATCAACCTTACAGTCAGGAGCCCAACACTGTAACACCAACGGCTTCCCTGGTGAACTAGGACACAGGACTCTTCAGGCTGGTGTTGTTGCCCCTTAGGGGACTCCACTCTAATGGTGGTGTACCTTATGCACACACACACACACACACACACAGATGCTGGAGCCCACCTGTGTCCTGTGAATGGAGAAGTAGTCTTGGGAGCTTCCTTCAGTGTGGGGGTTATCCATCAGAGGCAGGTCTCTCAGAGCAGTGCACCACTTAGCGGGGGCCTCCTGCCCGGGGCTCCTCCTCAACAAACGCACAGTCACATAGGCTGTGTAATAGTTCTTAAAGGTGATTTCCTCAACCTGAAAGACACACAGAGACTGTGAGTCCACTTGCTACAGTACGTTACTATTCTGCTATTATCTGATGACATTAGGATCTGATTTAAGCGGGCAGACAAGTTAATTCAGAATTTATCTACAATTTATTATAAATGATTTCCTTGAGCTTTTCAGCATCGGACCAAACTTAAAATTAGATTATATTACTGGGCTGAAATGAAGAAATGAAGTTCTCTGGTGACCTGCTGGATGAAATGAATTCAAGAATATAATATTGCACAATAAATCAGACTCATTAATCCATATTTGTGCCTTCAGTCCATCGTGGGTCTGAACCTATTGTTTAAGAAACACTGAGTCTGCCAAATCACAGTATTAACATTTAAACCTAAAGACAGCACCATCAAAACACTTGGTAGAGATAATTCCTTCATGTATAAACTTGCTCCAGGCAGAAGCCTTTGAAGCTTGAAGCTTTGAGCTAATGAGGAGCCACTCTGCATTAAAAACGCTTTTTAATTAGGACTAAATGCTAAAAAGTAGGTCAATGCCCAAAATGTTTGAAGTCTCTCTCAAGACAGGAATACAGCTTTATATTTAAACAAATGTTTTGCAGGGATGTGTGTGTATTTTCTGCTTCATTAGACAGCGCCGCTGGAACATGGATGCTGAGGGAAAATACTACTTTGAGAATTTATATTAACTGCATGCTGGGGGCCAAGAAAATCTAACTCTGAAGAGATTACACATATTTCTTTAGTGATGTGCCATGCATTCTCCTACAATAGTACATTTACTTCTAGTAATACTCTAGTTATAGGTTCTTGGGTCAGCACACAAACCAATAAGAACGTTAATATGTTGTTTTTTTATGGGCTTTAAGAGAAAGTGAGCACCTCCTATGGTAGTGGACATAACTCAATAATTAATCCACAGCTGGTTGTCCAATATTATCTTGGAGATAAAGGAAATCTGTGAGCTCACAGTTCTGTAAGACTTTTCTTACAATACAAACATGGTAATGGTTCATAAGATACAGATCAAAAGATTTAAATACTTTAGTGGCCATATACTGAGCTGCAGCACATGAAAACCAAGAGATAGTTTGTATTAAAGCAGAGGAAAAACCACCAACAGAGAATTAAACCTCAGCAGCAGACAAGTGATGAAGCGACTCAACATGTCACATGTGCCTGTGAGTGTTTTTGTCTGGACATTATTGTAATGAGGACCAGATTATTTTATCATTGCTGTCACATGTAGCTACCTGCTCATCTCTGGACACTATTCTGAAGAACTTGTATCGTATTGTAATGTATTAATCCACCTACTGCAGCTTAAATAAATAAATGCATGAAGTACAATCTAATCTCATAGTACTGTGTCCTTTGAATAGTGGTGAGATTTACCATTTAGCAATGTAATGAAGAGCGTGTGTCGATAGTTGACTCGTAACTCCGGTCTGTTATTAACACAGCTTTCATACAGCAGGCTACAGGCAAAACAGCAGAAGATGATAATTTTATGATAAGATTGAATATATGGTGGTTGGCATGGATACCGCTGGTATTTTGCATTAAATCAACAGCTTTGTGGGGTAACTGGTGGCTTACATTGACAGGCTTTCCAAAGGGCAGGGTGACATCTACAACACAAACACCAGAGTGAGCTGCTTCGGTTTTGACGTCTCCAATCTGCAGGTAGACCGGAGGTTTGATTGTGCAGCTCACAGGCTTGATGTCATCAGTGCTGCCGCTCATCTGGAAACAAATGAGTTACACAATTGATTTAGATCACACACCTTATTTAAACTGAGTAAAGATATGTCTAAGTGGTCAGAGTAAACACTCGCTGAAACTCACTGTACTCCTGAAATCTTAAACTCCTGCTGTCAATCAAGGTCTAAGTGTCGAGTTATCTGTCTAACTGAGACATCTGTCCACATGAGATCTTACAACAGGACAGATTACACCTCCCTGAGCTACCTGCACATGCGCTGGTGTATTTTTTCCTCTGCCCTGCGTGCACACCCATCTAAGTGCGTGATCTTGTCGGGGATGTTTAATTGCTGATGGTGTCATTACGCATTCAGTTACAGACGGGTGACAAATTAAAGGAAAACCCAACATAAAGTGTCTCAGTAAGGTGTCGGGCCACCACGAGCCTCCAGAACAGCTTCAG
>NTHP01000594.1:82055-126629 GCA_003416845.1 Oplegnathus fasciatus
AGCACCGCAGCGAACAGAAGAGTCGCCATTATCGGTGGAACAGGGGTCGAATAAATCCATGAAGTGGCTCTGTGCTGGTTCAGTACCGCACTTACCTTCCTTTGTTTGAGAGGAGCGTGTAGAAGAGAAAAGGCAGACTGAAGTCGCAGGTGTTTACATGCTAAAGGTACCCTGGTACTTCCTGACTGTAACCAAGGCGACAGCAGGAGTCTTAAAGGGCCAGCAGCACTCAGCTGACGGTGCCGTCCACCGTCCTGAAGCTGTTCTGCAGCTAACGCAGCTAACGCAGCTAACGCAGCTAACGCATCTAACGCAGCTAAAGCATCTAAAGCATCTAACGCATCTAACGCAGCTAAAGCATCTAACGCATCTAACGCAGCTAACGCAGCTAAAGCATCCAAAGCAGCTAACGCAGCTAAAGCAGCTAACGCATCTAACGCAGCCAAAGCAGCTAAAGCATCTAACGCAGCTAACGCATCTAACGCATCCAAAGCAGCTAAAGCATCTAACGCAGCTAAAGCAGCTAAAGCAGCTAACGCATCTAACGCATCTAACGCAGCTAAAGCAGCTAAAGCAGCTAATGCAGTGGCTCTCAAACGTTTTGGTGTCAAGGACCCCCAAATTATACACTGTTTCTATCATGTAAATATCATCACTCAAACACAAAACTATGCACACTGTGTNACCTTGTCGAGCTTGTTGTCCTTGTTTTAAGATGTATAGTTTTATATGTATGTAAGTCTGTTTCTGTGTATGTACACTGAGAGCAAAGAAAAAACGAGTGTCAAATTCCTTGTATGTGTCCACATACCTGGCCAATAAAGCTGATTCTGATTCTGAATTGATACACATCAGGCTACAGACCTGTACTTGTAGTCTCAGGGATCCCCCGTCTGATAAGATTTAATTATTCCATAACTGTCTACACTGTAGACTGGCAGACTAACAGTGAAGAGAGTGAAACCTATGATCAGAATAGTCATTCTTATACATTCAACTTTTAGTCAATGAAATAATAGTGAAATTAAAATATTCAGCTTTTTTTTTTTCTGGGGACCCCCTGCAACCCCCTCAAGGACCCCTGGGGGTCCCAGGACCCCAGTTTGAGAACCGCTGATCTAAAGCACAGTCTGAGGCGCGATATCTTGTTGAAAAAATACTTGATTGAGCATATCTAGCATTCTGTTTTAGTGTGTTAGGCCCCAGAACTGTATATATACAGTATATTATATTATATATACAATGTCTTGTGTTTATTTCACTTTAATGGAGAAAAATCTGACTTTCACTATAAATGGAAATCTCAAATTTGGTACAGGTTCACAATTTAAAAAAAACTGTGGTCAGTTGTTGTTGTTGTTGTTGTTGTTGTTACAGATGGGACCATAAACAGGTCATACTTCCCTACTACACCAGCCCTGCTCTGTATTATGCTGATATTCATGAGTTATTACAAGACGTATGCAGCAGAGGGCAGGATTACTCCATGTATTAAACCTCCCTCACACAGTGAGCGAGAGGGTGACGTGTTAAAATTTAAAGGCCTCTCCTCCACTAAGCTCATCACCTCATTCACATCTCCACACCCCTCTGAAAACATCCCATCTCCCAAAAAAATGATATATGCTCATCCCCACCAGGCACAATCTCCCATCAGAATGAGACTCAGGTGTGCAGCCCTGGTATCAGGGTGAGACAGCACACCTGTGGCTTTATCAGTCAGCGGCAGGAATCAGGTGTTATTTCTCTGTGGCCCTGTAATGATATCCCTGTAAAACTGAAACAAGGTTTCCTGGATGTTTCATATCAATTCTGAACAAGACGAATTACCTGATGTTCAACATACACTATAGTATATTGTATCTGTGAATTGAGTGGACTGTTTAATAACCTTGAAGATAATCGGTTCACATCCATCAAAGCAGTATACATATATGAAGTATATATATATACTGTATATAAACAGTATATATATATAAAGATGCTTAGAGAAGACAAATCGAAAGATGCAATAATCAATGAACAGAATGAATGAACATTTTGATCCCGCTCTCATTTAGATAATCATACTTTGTAATTCTCATAATTTCCTAAAATGAATCTGATCAATTTTCGCTTCCTCAAGTCGCTTCAATTTAATTCAATTCAATTATGTTTTGGCACAAAATACAAAGCAAAAACACCAAATATTACAAAACCAATTCAGAGTTTTTGCAATAATCCATGCACAGAATGAAGAGTTGGTGTACACTTTACTGATCCACCCTCTCATTCACACATTCATACTCTTCCTTTTCTTCTTCTCTGATTCGTGGCTGTGCTTAACCCTCTCGTTTACTTCCACCGGGAACTCCTTGACAATTAGCGATGAGGCTAATGTCTATGAGCAGGTCTGCTTGTTTGCACGCTTGTGTGACACTGAATCTTTGCCTACAGTGGAAGCTGCATGAAGCAAGGTTATCAAAAATGTGTTGCTGGTTTGGGTATAACAGAACAGGGTCAGACCAGATTCCAGACCAGGCCAAATAAAGGCTGACACATTTCTGCAAACGCTGGGTGTTGACAGTATAGTGGACAGAATCAGAGTAACTGCACTGACAGTGGTCTTTAAATCTGTTGTTTTTAATGTACACTCACCAGGAAAGCAGTATTGATACTGAGTAGAGTCCTGATGAGGTAAAGACAAATAAAAACAGACTTCTTCAATTCACTTCAGTTTAATTCAATTCAGTTTACATGTTACATGTTTCTTTGCCCTTTTATTCTAAAATTATGAGGAAATGTTGAAATGATTATATTACATTGCACATTTATATGCGTATACAGAGCAGTGAAGTGCTGCTGTGTCTTACTGCACCTGTCACTCAATGTCTCCTCAGCCCCTCTGTCCCTGTGTTGCTATCACTCCAGCTCTAAAGCCCCACACTCTCTCCCCTCCTCTCTCTCTGCCCCCACCCTCCCCTGAGATACAGTACAATGGCATACATTCATCCATTCTGTTTATTGTGTTTGAAGCAGGGGAGAAGGGCTTTCCAAAGCCCCCAGATCAGTCAGTGTAGGAAGCTGGCACCGTGGGTCCCTCTGCAGAAACAATCCCCTTTCTCCCAGATGGTCTGCGCAAGCAAGCGTGTAGCTGCAGGGGCTTAGAGGAGGCTGAGGGAGAGAGACAGGGAGGAATGGAGGGAGGGGGACAGAGAGAGAGAGAGGGAGTGGGAAAACCTCCTACCCGTCCAAGTAGCAATGTCCAGTGGGTTTTTATCTCTGAGACCCATACCCCTGGCGTTCACTCTGTCAGTCTGGCTGTCTGTCTAACTCTTTGCTGTCTCCTTCCTTCCTTCCTTCCTTCCTTGTCTCCTCCCTGCTTTCTTTCATCCTTCCTTTCTTGCCTTTCTTTATTTCTTTTTCTGTCAGTCTGTCTGCCAGTTGTCAGTGCCATCTGCCTGGTTTCTCCACGATAAGAACTTGTTTTTTAAGCCAGACAAACCAGGACCAGAAAATTCTCCGGCGCTGGGAGACTCTCTCTCTATCTGTCTCTCCCTCTCTCCTTTTTGAACCTGCCTCCCCTGCTGGGTAAAGCACCTCTGAGACGGGGGAGGGAGAGAAAATTCATTCGGCCCAGTCGATGATATGTTTCTTACATAAGAGCACCACTGAGGTGTCGCTCTTATGTAAGAAACATGCAATTGACAAAGCCCCGCTGCTTTACCCTTTGAGCAACAGAGGATAACCTTGAGAGAATGAAAACGAAAGTAGGAGGGAGAGAGAGAATGTTTGTCACGGTGAAATTAGAAGAAGACACATCTGAATGTGCCAAAATGTGAAAACAATTTCAAATCGTTTCAAATTAAAGCCTTAAGCCATCCAATTAGCTGAAACTTGAAGTCGTCTCAGGATCTGTGAGTTGGTTTGGAGACAAAAAACAAAACAAAAACTCTGTTCCGTTTGTACTGATAGATTTATTATTATTATTATTATATTTAGTTTAAGTGATAAAACATTTTCAAGTGAAAGCAGTATCTAAGTGAAAGAACAAAAACACAGTGATGAAATCCAATGCAAATACACATGAAGAAGAGAAACAGCACTCTTCAAATTTGTATTGGTGAGATAAAAATAAAATAAAAAAAGAAGCTCTCAAAGAGACTCGCTGATTTCACTTCACAAAACACCAAAATGCAAAAGGACAAATAAAAAAAGGGATTGTTTCTACAATAACTGACATCCAGATTCCTGATGTGGCTCTGGGTAAATTCACAAGTTGATGAGTTTGACTTTAAGTACTGTATAAACTGGCATCTAGTTCTGCAATGACTTCAATAAGAACAGTATGATAAGTGAATAAACACCAACACTGATTTCCATAAATATTCTGGAAACAAAACATCGAGAGAATTCATTGGAAGACATTTAAAATCTAACAGTATACATGAGTGAATTTATAGTGCATGATGTTGTGTTCAGCATTCTGGAGATCTCATGCTCTCTTTAACAGCTCTAAAAAACACACAGAGCACATTTTCCTCAGCTCGATACTTCAGGACTTTTCCCAATTTAATGAGAATTGCTTATAAACATGATTTTAAACTGATGACATGTTTGAGAAGTCCACAACAGGAAATGACTCACTCCTTTTGGGTCCCCAGCTATAAAATCTGGATAAATATGTTGGATTTGTATCTGCTCTATATCTGCGATTGGTGTTGACAGAACTTTATATGCAGCATTACTTCCCACATACGTCATGTTCATTAGAGAGGGTTAGGGTTAGGGAGTTTCACCTGTCTGGGGTCTAATGTCACTATGTAGGAGAAGGTATACATCTATTTGACTGTCTGACTTTTTGGCAAAAGTTATTATATATCTATATATATATATATATATATATATGTTCACACAGAGCCTATATAGCATATAAAACATGAAATATTTCCTTATTCGGTGTAATAACAAAGCTTTATGGACATTTCTTTTTTTTTTGTCATGAACAGAGCGAAAGGAGGAGGGAGGAGGAGGATATTTGTCATGGTAAAATTAAAAGAAGTCTCTTTTGAAGGTCCCAAAATGTGAAAACTAACTCAAGTCAACTCTCAACTCAAATTAAAGCCTTAAGCCATCCATGGATCCAATTAGTGCAGAGAAATCTTTAAAGTCTCAGGATTTGTGGGCTGGTGTAAGAAAAAAAAATCCATTACCAAGTTCATAAAAAGAATATATTTTTGTTCATGCACAGCCCACATAACATATAAAACATGACTTTTTTCTTTATTTGGTATAATAACAAAGCTTTATGCTCATTTCTGTATTTTCTCACCTTTGTCAAATGTGCAAGTCCAGTTTGTGTCAAAGGGAAGAGTAACCATGTCAACACTTTTCTACATATTAGGTTTTAATAAGTTTAGAAGAACAATTTTTAAAGGAAAAATTATGGTATTTGCAATTATTCATATTGTTATTACAGCAGTGGGACAACAAACAGTGAGGAAGTAAAGCCCATCTCAACACAACACGAAGAGAAAGGAGATTTGACTCTTTCACTCTTGACTCTATGGAGTGGATAACTCCAGGGCACACACAGACACCATCTTCGACCTCCTTATACAACAACATCCCCACACAGGTTTCAGTTTTATACTCACAGATAAAAACAATCATCACAAAAATGGACACTTGTCATAAAACTGAATTGCCTTCCGACCATTTGGTGACACTGATCAGGGTTAAGGGGGAGTGAGACGTTAGAGGCCTGACAGCAGTTGTTCAACCTTGGACCCTTTTGAACCTCCCACTGCACACACACATATATAAAACAGTATGAAGCAGCACAGTACAGATTAAGGGAAGGAAAGATTAGATTAGATAAAGTATATTTTATTGTCCCACAGCGAAAAATTGTTTTGGACACCAAGTGACTCCAGCGACATACAAAATGCATGAGCAGGAAAAAAGTACAAAAACACAACACATATCCATGCATTTTTTATGCTATAGACTCCGGTTGTTAATGTTGCACCCTGACCTCTTCGCAGAAACACTCCTGGAATCACATCCTGGCATTTTCAAGAAAACCTTTCATACTGAGGTGTTGCAATACACCACACGGTTGTACAAGAAAAGTGTGTGGTTCTTAACACAAAGATGAGACGAGAAGGTTGAGCACACATCTTCAGATTCATGTTAACAGACCTGCATGTTTCATGGATATATACATGATAGACCTGTCAGTGAATACTCCAACACCAGCTGAAGTCCAAATAAATTGCAGGACTGAAGGAGTGAAGATCTGCTGTAAAGGAGGGTGTGTCCCTGTGTTTTAGGCAAACAAATGTGTCATTATTTGACTTTAAGTCCACGTCTGCATCTTCATAGATGTGGTCATGTACCTGCCTTGCATCTGTCCTCCATTAATACAGAAGTTCACTGCAAACTGCAAGTTAAAGTCATTGACTTTCATTAGGATTTTAAAAGCAGGGTGCCTTTTTCTTTCAAGTTAGGCCGTCAAGTTGTATCATAGCAACAAAATACAGAAGAAAAAAGAGAATACTGTTCCATTTTCCACCAGAGAGCAGCACCACAAGTCGAAACGGATGAGCTTTGCCAGAAAAGAGTCTACAGCGATGCTGGCAGCTCTGTGAGGCTGTTCTTAGGCACAGCGGTGCTGTGAGCTAAATGCTCCTGATAAAGCATCAACAATAATGCTAACAAGCTGATGTTATTAGGTAATGTTTACCATGTTCATCATTTTAGTTTAGCTGACATGGAGAATTTACGCTGAAGTTGCAATCTCGAAGACTGTCATTTCATTCTCTTTCGTGGCACCTATGGCACCTATGGCATAACAGGTAATTGCAGGTGTGTTTTTGGACCTCACTTCAGTTTCAGTTTCCTCGTCTGTAGTCATCGATCTTTTCTTTGTTTGTTCGGCCATAATAACCGTTTACTCACAACACAGCAGAGGCCGGAAAAAAACAGCACGCTGCTTCACACACAGGTGAGCTGAAGAGCGAGTCTGTTGTGTTAAAAGCCTTGTTAAAAGCTGGGAAAGTCGCTGCTGGTCGTAATACTGCAGGCTTTCATCAGTGGGCCATAGGCTCAGTCACCATCATGTTGCATCATTCGACGACAGATAGAGATTTAACAGACATTTATTTAAATGAAAATCTTTGAGATCATATCTTTAACACTAAACACAAAGTAGCGCAGCGAATGTCATTAGTTTTGCAGGTACTTGACCATAAACCAAGGTATTAGACAAATTAAGATGCTGACCTGATGATGGCAAAAAAGTTAAGGGATCACAATTTACAATTCATCCTAAAGCGGGGCGTGAATATGTGCACCAAGTTTCATATCAATACATCCAATAGTTGTCAAGACATTTCACTCAGAAGCACAAACGTTGACCTCTTGGTGGCGCTAGAGGAAATTCAGAGGGTCACCAAAGTCAGTAGGATTCATCTCCTGAGGACCATGAATGTTTTTACAGAATTTTACGGCCATGCATCTAATGGTTATATTTCAGTATGGACCAAAGTGGTGGACAGACCAACCAACATTACCATCTCTAGAGCCTCACCTCTAGCATGTCTTCAAAAGTCAAATTAAAGTCAGTGATGCTCAGTGAAGTACTGTAGTCAGTCACAACATGTTCAAGTTGTTTTTCCAATGACGATTTTCTAATTTGTTGGAGATAAATGTCCAACAAACAAAGAGTAAAAAAAGTGACAGGTTTCTATCAGGAGAGAATGTGATTGTAATTTCAAGTGGAGACTTTTGGGTGATTGTACCCTGACATGAAATTCTTCATTGGTTGGTAACACACTATGATACGATTCTTTCTCTGATGACGATAACAGGACTGACAAAAAACAGTTAACTGCAGGTAACTGGTGGAACCTTATTTCTACAGCTGACAGATTTCAATTTTGCAGCAGCAGTTATTCTGAGATTGATAGAGAGACTTGATCGGTTAACTGTAAATGGCAAAACAGAGAGAAGCAAACAAACAAAGAAGTTGTTGCCATGTTATTTCATGAGCATGGCAGTCAAAATGATTCCTGTGAAACAAGAGTGTCACAGCTGTGCAGCAAGTGAGTCAAAACAGCGATTGTGATGAAAGTTCAATGACAGAAACAGAAAACACGAGGCAGGAAAAAGCTGAAACAATGATTCAAGTAACAAAGAACTCTGCAGGAGCAGACAAGTCCCTGTTTCATTGTAAAGATCAGTGAGCTCTGGCCTGCAGATTGAAAAATGCTGTGATTGTCTTAACCTCAGTGAGTCAACCTTGTCAGACCCATCTCCTCTGCTATCGATCTGTGGCTTTAGAGCATTGCCTCTGGATGCAGTGGGCTCATTACAGGGACATCAAGGTTTGTTCTGTAAGTTTTTTTTGTCATTTATACAACAAGGCAGATATTGTGTTTTTCCAAGACTTTCACCTCACTGTAGTGTTCCCCACTCCTCCATCCCGGTGTTTTTTGTGAAAAATAGAAGGCCATCCAACAAAACATCTGCAGTTCTTTAAAAAAAAAGCCAATGAGCCACTCTTACTTGGACTTACAGTCACCAAACTAGAAAATGCATCTATTTTCCTTTAAACTTAACACATTGGTGCCATTAAGCTGCTCTTTCATTAACTAGAAGTGAACCAGTGACAGGGTGTATTTCCTGGAAAAAAAAAAGGAATCAAAAGAATGGGACTGTTGCCCACAGCCTGTTTTCAGCTTTGAGAGACCTGTACCGTGAACTGTCCAAGATCATAGGGATGTTTTCAGGGTGATACTCCTTTGAAGATGTCCCAACCTGCTTCATCGCCGACCCAGTTCCCTGTCTTTTAATCTTTGGTTCAGTCATAAAATCTGATTAATTTTTGTCACAAAATGTGCAGAAGTGTAAAAATGTGCATATTTTCTTTCTTTTATTTAAATTTTTTTACATGGCATAGCGTGAAAACAGAGATCCCAGAATTAAACAGGCTTGGCATCATCACTACCAGCCACCTCCTCTGTGTAATTTTCTTCCCCATCAACATTTCTTAACACCTTGATGATTTGCAAGCACCTCTCTGCAGCAATGCAGAGCTAAGACTCTTATGATTTAAGGCTTTATTGATTGTCATGAAATGAAAAACACTCTAAGAAAGAAAGGTACTTAATGATACCAAATTGAGGAACTCTAGCACACAGTCATCGACAAGATTATTTCTAGTCAGTGATATATTGGTAAAAAGAGGGGATCCAAATGAGCTACATTAAAAAAAGAAAAACTAAACGAGTTTTTCTAAGAAAAATGTAAATTATATCCCTCACAAGACTTTACACATCTGAATGATGGGACTCCAATCAGCTTTATGAGAAGTGCTGGCAAAGAACCAAACAAATGAATCTTTTGTACTGATTCTTTTTTCATACACATCGATTCGTTTGTCGATACGTACCGGGTCTGCATTGGTACGGACTGCCTCCAGAACCTACCCACATGCTTCCACTCCAACACAGCGTCTACACAGGCTGCGATCAGGCACAGTATCGAGTGAAGGACCCGTGCGTCGGCAGTGCCAAACACACAATCACGCGTTTAAAAGGGAAGAAAATAGACTTGAAGCTTAAAAAAAGCCTGGCCTGTGTACACAAACATTAAGTCTGACACTCACAAACTCTAAACTACTACTGTCTGCTCAGCTTTTACACCAAACTAACTGCCAGCAATCAAAAAAACATTACAAGCATTACAAACTCACTCAGTCCTGTGTGACTACGTTTAAAATACTTTAAACACGTAGTGACTGAGTGATATGTTTTCCCCTCGGGGCTTGCCGTAGCTGCATGCGCATGTTGCTGCATACTGGACTCAACTATAGCAGCTCTTGTACAGACTCGCTGCTCTACCAACTGGGGGTTCGGCGGATTCATTCATGTACCAAAGTCAGACAGTAGATTTAGAGCTTGTTAGCCTGTTAGCTGGTGGATAGTATTCCTGGTTGCCATCGGAGTTTTGTGAGACTCGCTGCTGCAGTTTGGTTGACAGACAACTTTTAGTGCTTGTTACTGTTAAAAGTATTTAAATTAATATACAAGTCAATTATTATCATCTCCAGATTTTCTGATTTCTGCTGCTGTCATGAAACAACATACATTAGTTGACAGATTTTAGTTTATTTACCATAAAAATAATACACACAGCATTAATACAATTATTAAATCACGATTTCATAAGTTTTTATTGTGATGCAGCCTACAGCTAAATATTTTGGAAGGATGATGAAGCATAAATCGCTTTACTTCCACTCAGTACCTGCACATCATGATAGCGTGCACTGTGGTCTGAAAGGTGCACAACACCTAACACTCAAAAACTCTAAAAACTTGAAAGTTCAATATGTTTAGAGGTCGGGACCTGAATACACTGAGGACACATAACACTTCAGCTTCATGACACATTGATGAGTTAGTTCATATCTTATTTCACACATTGAAAAGATGAATATGCTGAGTTCAAGTTGATCCCCCATGTCCTCACTCTACAGTTTAATTGACAGATTGTATACAAAGACACATAGTGAATAAAATACCTTAACAATGTTTTATTGTTTTTCCCTCTGGCAAATGTATTATCTATGTGGTTTGTCAGTGATGTCTACGTCTATTTTTGACTGCTGCTCCCTCTTAATCATACAATGAAGAATGCACATTGCTTTTGGAGAGAGAACAGAGTGGAAGGAAGAGAGAAACAGTGAAAGACTGGGGTGGAAAAAAGAGAAGGCATCAAGAGAGATGTAGAGAGGGAGATTGGTGGCATCGTCAAAGAAGAAGAGAAATGATCTTGGGAACTCTGTCTGATTTTTCGCCTGGAGAAGCACACAAACCCACCAGTGCAAACACCTGCAGATTTTTATTTTCCATGCATTTGTTATCAGCCCTGTGTTTTATACTCGGGCCCTATAATGGTGCGGTAAATCACAGCTGACAAGTCAGGAACAGTGGCAGGCCCACCACTCCTTAAAAGGAAAGACAAATGATGGTGAAAAAAGGAGTTGAGTTATTAAAAGCTGAGATGTCAGTGTTGAATACGAGATTGAGAAATAGTGTTTGTGTAAGTGTCTGTAAATGTATTAGGTGTATTAATACAGTCATGTACTGTAGTTTGTTTTAATCTGTGCCATTTTCCTCCCTTGATTATGTTAAATGCTTTGCAGGAGAGATGTACAGGACTGTCTGTCTGTTTCAAAGTCTTCTAAAGGTTTCTACAGACAGTGTCACTGAAAGTGTGGACTGAAGTCAGAAGTTCCACTCGCTTCTGTAACTCAATGCAACCTGTCATTAAGGATTTATTTCACCTGCCTGTCTGAGAAGTTGAACTTTGTTCTGGGGTGTACAGTACTACTTGCTCTTTTAATTGTTTTTAATTTTATGGTTTCAGCCTAGTTTAACAACTCATTTTTTAGTATCCAAACAACAGCTCAGAGGAATGTTTTTCAGGCGGGCTTTTCTTCCATATGCATCGTGCCAAACACGCTTCCAATAAAGGTTGAAACAGCAGCTGGCTGTTGAGGTTTTAACTTGAAGCAATTATGAAACTGATAAAATCGAACTGGACAACAAATTCAATGGTAGTGACGACAAATCAGAAAAAGATGAGATTCCATAAAGACTGAATGTATTGTAAAACTGGTCTGACAACAAAATGCAATTGCATATAAAGTTTATGGAAAGACACGAGTGGGCAAAAAAAAAGATATAATAGAATCAAATACACCTGAGGCGAAGACGTGTCCACGCGAGTTAACAATGGGATAAGCGCTTATTCAGGAGCTTTATGAATCTACGTCATAAATGTGCAGAGACGAGAAGGAAATAACAGAGAAATGAGGTTTCTGCTGAGTTCTGAGTTCAGTCAGAGGCTGAGCTGAACACAAACAGACACACAGTGTGACACAGGGAGAAAATTTGCTTCACCTTCTTTCTGAATACACCTTTAGACAGCTGGTATTAGACCGCTGGTATTAGACAGCCGGTATTAAGCCTAGTCCACATGTAGACGGGTATTTTTTAAAACTCTGTTTAAAAAAAAAGATTCTGTCCACGCGACCTTCGTTTTACAAAATATCTCCGTCAACTCAAGAACACAAAAACGATTCCAAACACTCGACCAAGCATGCCGGGTCAGTAGGTGTCAATAAAGTCTACGTCAACGATACGTCAAACACCACAGAAGAATATTCTGAGCATGCGTAGTGAGCTTATTTTCCTTTGCCGGTCGTAGCTTAAAAAGAGAAGCTGATTATTTATTTATTTATAGTTATTTGACAAGTTGTAATTAGAACCAGCAGTGCTAACCAAACGTAAACAAACCGGTAGTCCGTCGTTGTTGTTGTTGTTTCAGGCACATGCTCATTACACAAAGCAACAACGGGCATGCTCGAATGGAGGTGAAGGCGTCGTCGTTTCTCAAACGCTCCATTTTCCACGTCAACACTGAAAACAGAGTTCCTGAAAATCTTCATCCTGGAAGGAGTTTTCAAAAAGGTCTGATTTCAGTGACCTAAAACACAGTTTCGTGTGGACGAAAAGCCAAAACACAGAGAAAAAGCTACATTTTAAAAAATACCCAGGTGGACTAGGCCTTAGACAGCTGGTGCAGTGGCTTGCTTGGTTGGCAGTGAACTGATCACAGAAAACGATAAATCACAAAACAGAGACAATAAAAAGACAGATTGTATCCCAGACACAACATCTTGGGGAGTACATAAACAGTGCTTGTCAATATTTGCCAGTGGTGGAAGGTAACTAAGTACATTTACCACTGTACAGTAAGTACTGTACTGAAGTAACGATTTTCAGGTACGTGAACTTTACTTGGGTATTTCCATTTTATGCTACTCTATACTTCTATACATTTTGAAGGAAAATATCATCCTTTGTATTCCATATCCTATATTTATTTGACAGATTTAGTTACTTTTCAGATTTGGATTGTCAGTACCAAATATAAATCTACTAAATTGTTAATAAATTGTTATAGATTAAGCTACACAGCAGTATAAAGTCATTAAAATTAGCTCCACGTTTACCAGCTGCAACATTAGTGACGCTTACACAGTCATGCATCGCTATATAATATATATACAGTATGTTTCTGAAATGGCCCATTCTGCATAATAAGTACTTTTACTTTTGGTACTGGGTATATTTTGATGCTAATACTTATGTACTGTTACTTAAGTAAATGGAAGACAGCAGGCATGAAATACTGCAAGCTCCTCTGCTCCGCAAGGTTTTTGGGTAAAAAATAAAATAAAATCTATAGTTGTATTTACATTCATTCTCCTAAAAAGATTCTAGAAATGAACAGCAGCCCATGTAAAAATAAGGAGGTATAGGTCCGTGCATGAAGTATAATTCATCTGCCGTCGTTCCCGTTGTATAATGAAACAGGCCAGTTTAGGGGGTATTTCCTAATTTCATTGTCCAACTTGTGCTAATGCGATTCAGTGGGCCAAAGCGGCAGCTAGTTCCATTAAACAACTTGTACAATGAAAATTGAACAAGGAAGCCCGGAGCCAGAAACAGAGACAGCTCGCCTTCAAATTAAATGTTGCTCGCCTTCAAAGTAAAAGTTGCGCGTTTTGAAGCGTGTTGGCTGCAGTGGTCAAAAAAGAGAGCTAAACTAAATCAGTAAACTAACAGCCTAAATACTTAACATAATTCATAACTGTTACACAGTCATATTTCTGCCACTTTCCCACAACTGATCGTGAATAAATTGCCAATGGGCGCGAACCTGGGAATTATTAGCTAGCTGTGATTCGCGTATGTATTTGTACAGTATATTCATCAATTTATTTATTTGATTAAGGCGACTTAATCTGTTACTTTGGGTGACCGTTAAAGACTATATATGGTGTCGTGACCTGTGATGATTTACCTTGAACTTTGACTTTATTGCTGCTCTGTTGTCATGACANAATGCAAACGGGCAGCAGGCACGGGAAGAAAAAGTCTGTAATTTCTTAAAAAGTAAAGCAATTTGAAAAGTGAAAACATGTTTTTATATGTTATTACTATGTTTGGTAACCACTGTAATATGGACCCGTGTTGTGAGCAGGTTACACATGAGAACCGTGGAAGAGACCGTGGTTGTGAACACGCTCCTTATATAAAGGCTGGTCACATATTAATAAATACTGTGTTAGTGTGCGTTGCAGGTCCTTAGGCAAAAATGTTTTATTGTACTGTATAACAGTTTACTTAAGGCTGTGTTCATTTTGTTCTATTATACAGGCCAGAGGATAATCCGCCTGAAAGATTTATTTATTTATTTATTTATTTATTCATTTTAATTTATGTAGCCTAGTTAAGAGAGAGAACGGTAAATAAACTTGAAGGGTTTTTACATCGATAACTTAGTGGCGTTAATGTCATGACAACAGAGCAGCAATAAAGTCAAAGTTCAAGGTAAATCATCACAGGTCACGACACCATATATAGTCTTTAACGGTCACCCAAAGTAACAGATTNGCTCTGCTCCCCATGGTGCTGAGATGGGAGGAGGGTACAGAGAGGTGGATGGAGGAGGAAGACCTGAGGCAGCGAGAGGGGGTGGCAATACGGAGGAGATCAGATAGATAGGGGGGGGGCGAGGTTGTGGATGGCCTTAAAAGTATACAGGAGGATTTTGAAGTTGATTCTGAATTTGACCGGGAGCCAGTGAAGCTGTTGGAGGACGGGGGTGATGTGGTGAAAGGAGGCTTACACTCTCACTCATTCTTTTAGCTTTCCTCGCTCAGTTTTTCTCCACCAACGCCGCCCTCCCTCGTGCCTCTATCCATCACCTCTGTTGTTGTTCTCCCTCTCTCTTTCCCTCTCTCTTTCCCTCTTGTCTAAAACGGCAAATGAATTCACCCCTACCTTGTGTGTAAATGTAAATGTGGACACATCCAAAGGTCACTGATTACATCAGTGTCTGGTGGGATCTAGGCCCCTGTCTGTCCTTTGTGTGTGTGTGTGTGTGTGTAGATTTGTTCTGTGTAATGCTAAATTTCCATCTTTGGCTCATTTGAATGTGTTTTTAATTATCTGCCCTCAACAGGCTATCAACAGAGAGAGAGAGAGAGAGAGAGAGAGAGAGCAACACTGAGAGACACAGAGAGAAGCAGACTAATTCAAGTTGTATAAGGAACATGCATTAATGTTTGACTGCCTGGCAAAATTCAAATTAATTCCAGAGGACTCAATTTGGTTCATTCCTCTCCCTCCGACGCCTCAGGCAGAATCCAGCTGCTGTGTTAAAAACTTTTTAGGTTTCTGTCAGAAACTCTCAGTGATCCTGAAGCAGACTTCAATACTTAAATTCTTAATATGCTTCAGCAGCCTGGAGAGATCAGCAGCCTCTGGTTGTAGAGATGACACAGACCCTTCATGTTCTTCACAGTCTGCTTTTGTACCTTGAGCCACTACAAAACCATATTTCCTGACCTATCCTGATCTTCTGCACTACTAGTCTTAACCTTACTGTAATCCTAATTCAGAAATTTCAAAACCTTGAAAACCTTAAAAAAAAAGAAGAAATAGGGCTGAAACAGGTGAGGCCCGTTGTATAAAAATCCTGTAAGTGTGGAGTATTCTTTTTATAATTTTATACATAAAATATTTATATAAAAGCATAAAAGCTTTATTAATATTAATGTTTGACTGAATTTCATATTATGCTTTCCGACAGTTTGGTATTTTCCTGACCCTGAAATGTTCTTTGTTTGTCTGTGTGGTACTTTGGTTTGCAGGTACACAGGCGAGAGGTTCATTCAAATGAGGCAGCATAAAGCAAGTTGTTGGTATTTTAGTTGAAATTGGGTCTTAGACTTTAATGAGAGTCTAATCTGCTGCCAATTTGGTGATTTCATCAACAAGAACAGATTAAATACTTGCAGCAAATGTGCTGCAATAATAGAATAATGCTGAAAATGCAAACTTTGAATCAGTTGATGCGTTTAAATCAAATATTAATAATAATAATAATAATGATAATATCTGGTTGAAACAGGAACATTAGTAGAGAAACCTGTTAAATTCATATGAGTGATTCTTACAGTATTTATTTATTTAATGTTTATTTCTATAGGGACAAGTATATAGCATGAACCAATGTCTCGTACCACAGCATTTATAACCTAAGCTAATTTACAGTGCCTGCCCCTGGATGGGCCTTTAAAATATGAAAAACTCAATAAAATACTCACAGAACAGCACACGACAAACAATTTACAAACAAATCTGACTGTTGTCCACAGCTGCTTTATACTGTTTGAAATGCTTCTCCTTCAGTTCATTAAATCCCTGCAGCCATCTGAAGGCAGCAGGACTGTGCGTTGATAAATCTGCAGCTTCTGATCTGATAAGTGTTTACGACGTGAGATACAGTAGACTGAATGCAATCATATAAACAGCTTCACCAATTTATTTTTCATCACTTATTTTTATCGTCATCATACGAATTAACTGCTAAAGAAAGGCCTACAGAGTGTTTCTGCACCATCCAGGCAACAGCAGGATTTCCTGAAGAAGCTATTTCTTCATTTTTTGAGTCGTTGTTGTCATGCTTCACTGTGATTGGCTCAACTGTTTCAGAGCAATGAGACCAGTGATGTGATTGGTTGAGAGCGTGTTTATTATCACCACACGCTGATCCGTTCTATATTCCACTTCACCCAGCCCATCTGCTGCACATACATGAACCAAAACAGCAGGTGGAGACGTCCACTTTGAGCCGGTCGTTGCATTTGTGCAATTAAAATAGGGCCCAGAGAGATTTTGATTTATCAATCAGTGTGAGGACATGGTAACCTCACGTGCTGCTTTTGCTTTGAGATATTAGTCAGTAAAATATCTGAGCATTAACTGAGTCCAGCAGCTGGAGGCTAGACCAATCAGAGAAGAGCTATCTGTCTGTCAGTACTGACTGAGCAGGCTGAGGTAGCACGAGTTTGGGAATGACAGCCTTCAGATATGCACATGAGCTCATACTTGACAAACTGTCACACAGTTGCTGTCATGTGACGTCCGTCTGTCTGTCTGTGTAACTGTCTTTTTTGTCTTCATTCTTCTGTCCTGCTCTCTCTGTTCCTCTCCTCTGTTTCATCCCCCTGGGTCATCTTTCATTTCCAGTCCTTCACTCATATTTCTCCCTCAGCCTTTTCTGTCTTCTCACTCTGTCTTTTGGTTCCCTTGTCTCTCTCCATGCTTGCTCTCTCGCTCTCTCTTTTTTTGTTCTGTATTTTTTTTACGTACCTTCTACCTCACCAGTCTCGCCCCCTCTCTCTCTCTCTCTCTCTCTCTGTTTTTGAGTGACATATTGGTGTGAAGAGATGTTCCCAGCTAGCTAGGCAGTCAAGCCTGACAATGTGACTGTCCTCTTCTGAGAGTGAGAGACGCAAAGAAAAAGAAAGAGAGATGGGGGAGAAAAGTGAAAGGAAGACTAACAAAGCAAGCAGAAGGGAAGTAGAAAGCACATCAAAGGGGAGAGGTATAGAAAGATAAACAGAAAGATGAAATCACCATCAAGGCTCTGCAACCATCTGTCTTTACTCACTATGATTGCCGTGGTTACAGTCAATAAACAAGCTCTTTTGAAAATGTGTCTTTCTTTTACCTCCCTGCTTTTACTTTTAAGTAATTTTCAATAAAACCGTATATGGCAGTGATAAACAAATCTTATGGTCCATAAATGCCAATGTTTTCTTTTGTAGTGGTGTCATTGAGTCTGTTTGGTATTCGGGCACACAAGCAGGCTTTAAGTACATATTGTATGTTGTATGTGCAGCCCTATGGTAGGTTTATAATCGGGACTAAAACTTGGACAGCACTCTCATCATAATATCACGATAATAATAGGTTTATTACTCTTAATTCAAACTATTCCTTTGACTCCTAACATCATCAACTAACAGCACTGAGCCTTCACGGTCACCAGATCTCAACCCAGTTGAACGTATATGCTGCCCCATAAAGCCAAATCAAGCCTCGTCAAGCCTTAGCTAAGGTCAGATTTACTTACTGACTTTTGTCCCAGCTGTTATCTGTCACTGAATAACTAAATGAAGCAGTAGCTAATACTGCAAATACAGTATTTAACTCTGGTGGGATTCATGTGATTTAAAAAGTTTATTCACAAGACAAAAAAGCTGAAATGTAAATACTGAATTTTCCTCTTGCATTCCACGACAATAATCTGCACTGCTTAGCTGTTATGTAGGTTCTGTGACAGTGAGAGTGAAATAATCAGCCTAAAAAGCACAAAATGAAGTCATCAAAACCTTTGTATCTGACGCGCAGTTTGCCGGTCAGACTGAACATTTTAAGCCCTTTTTTTCTCAACTTGCCTGCTCTTGCAGTCACTGCTCTCCGTCTTTGCAGATTTAGACTTCACAGACTTGGAGAATCTGTGCTGAAGCTGTTCTGGTGGCCACCTGACCTAACGTCACCCATCTGTATATTCTACTGATAATCTTACACCTATTGGCTCAGCTGACCTCACTGTTCAGGTTATATGATTCACTGTGGCTTCTTATACTTTCACAAAGCATGTTTAAATTATCCTTTTATCTACACTGTGTCAGGCTGGACTGCAAACAATTCCCTTTGATTTCACTACACGAGAAACTAGATTTATGCCGGACTTGTTAGAGCAAACTTTGGCATAACTTGTGCAGACACAAGAAATTGCTCACTACTCACCTTGTTAAATTTCTGAAAGTCACCTGGTTTGTGTGTGTATGTGTGTGTGTGTGTGTGTGTGTATGTGTTTTTGCTTGTGCTCTAAGACTGCATATACTGTAGTCCTGGGAAGCAATTCAGTCAGGCTGTCTGTTTGCATTTTTCGCCTTGTAGAGCACACATGCTCTCTCTCTCTCTCTCTCTCTCTCTCTCTCTCTTTTTTACTCACACACACACACACATACACACACACACACACACACCCATACACACATTTTCAGGCCCGTTTTCCACGATAAAGTCTTGCAGGCTGCTAAAGGTTATAGCATTGGAAGGTGCCGATTACTGTCCTCATTTTCACTGCAGCATATAAACTGATTTTGCTGCCGTGGTGATGGAACATTTGGCGTTATTAACTTTTTTAACCCCCTTAAAATGAGGCAGGATGGCAGAGAATGGAAGAATGTAAACTTTTTTACTGCAGTGAGACCTGGAGGGGGTAGCTGCCGGGGTAAGGAAGGTGCAGCATGGACTGCCAGCTCTGAGTAGCCCAGTAGCTGTGGACAAACAGTCCACTGCCAACGCTGAGTGCCAGTGCATGAAGTAGTGTACCCTTTATATAGAGAGGCAGAAAGTAAAGGTGTGGATGTCTGAGTGCTGGATGGATATGTAGTGTGTTTTTGTTCACAGACCTGCAATTAATGTCAGCCTTTTTATTAACCATAACAATGATCTTTTCCCAACTTTGACCACACCGCAGATATATACACATATTTATATAACTAGTATAACTTACATGATAAGATTTCAACACGGGACTATTATTGTCTGAAATCTGTAACTGTAATATCCATTTATATATGTAGGTCCGTATTGGCAAGTGATTACAATCCAAACCTTGTATTCTCCAGGTTGAGACTCCTATTGAGACGTTGTTGGAGGACCAATGAAATGGCATGTTTACTTCTTTAATGTGATGTACTTTGTTGGTGAAACATAATGAGGGTTGACTCTTAACTGTAAACCAATAACAGTTTGATAAAGGGGGGCAGAGGTCGATGATCTGCCCAGGATGAAGGCTGACTGAAGAGAGGCAGTCATCAAGTCTGTTAGCTCCCTCGACACCAGCAAGTCACAGTTGAAAGAAGCAGCAGCTTGCATGAAGGCAAAGCCTTGGGATGAATAAAATGAGCATTTTGACCGTCCTGTGTTTGAGAAGGACCTGATTATCTTGTTCAACCACGAGCCTCCCTCTCACCACTACCCTGTCAACAAACTTTCCAGCCTCTTCCATGCAGCTGTCTCATGGTCTTCCTCCTCCTCCTTCTAAGATGCTGGTGGATGACTTCACTTCATCTTGTCATCAAGCATCGTCCCATGTAGTGTGTATGTGTAACCCCAACGGCAAGAGGGAATGGGAGTTGCTGTTGCCTGCGAAACCCCTCGCCAAAGTCTACTCCAAGTCATGGTACCATCGATGGTATTGCAAAATTCACACCTGGCTATGGGACAGATGGGACGGATGGGATCCTGTTTGTTTCCTGTCTAATGAAGCCAGAGATTAGAACAATATGAACTTGAGTCAAACAAGTTGAGCACAATTTAACTTCTGATCAGATTTAACTTCCGGTGAGTTTTAATCATGAATGTATTATGAGAACTAGATACTGGAGTCCAAGATGGCACCAAATCATTCCAATAAAAGTTGCACACCAAGTGCATGAGCCAAAAAAGCTTTCTGTCCCCCTGGTTTGCTGTGGTTGTGCGGCTCTAATGTGCATTAGTGTTTCCCTCGTCGTGCCTCCCTTTAGACTTTATTGAGATTACCTCAGGAAAATAAACACAGCTTTTCTAGGCTCTGAGAAAGCTTAACAAATGTTAAATCTTTAAGAAAAGAGTAATTGACATTGTTTGCAGTTAGAGATGTGCTGTCCACAGTTTTACAGATGTCTCTTTTATAATGGTCGGCCACTGGGACAACTTCGCAGCAAGGCTAAGGGTTATGCTAGGAAACGTGACATCGGACCACGTCGGAAGACAAGGCGGGGTGAAGAGCCCATCGTGATATAGAGGAGGGCGAGGTGATGGAGGGAGTTTCCGAAGCTATTCAACTATATTGGTGCCTATAGACTCAACACGCCATATCTACCTCTCTTAATAAATGCATGGTTTTAATCTTTGCACTCTCTGATGACTTTATCATAACTGCCCGTACTGTAAGCTAAGACATTTCCAGTGATGAAAACCATATAAGATCAACAAGAAATGTCTTCCGCAATCATTCATCCTCTCAGTCTCTCCCTCTGTTGGCTGTGCTGTCAAAGAGAGATGCGGATGGCTCCTGCTTCCCCGTCATCGTCACTCATTCCAGTGGGGCTCCCCATGTGTTGCTCTTCACAGCAGGAGAGAGTTGACCGGCAGGCCTGCAGTGCCTTTGACTCTAGGTCCCATAATGCATCCAGTTTCACAGAATCATTTCTCTCCTTCCTTGTCCAGACAGGGAACTGAGGGGAGGATTCAATCTCCGGTTTGGCTGTCCCACCTCCTCCCTTGGGGCTTGTCTTGCACACTTCTCTCTCCAGCCTCATTCAGATGATGGCGTTGAAGGAAGAAATCATCTCTGGACTGAAGAAGGAAGCTATCTCCAAGATTCCGGTCAAGACTATGCCCCTCTTTACGTCCTGTCGTCCAAAAAGTCAAGGGGAATGCTGCTCATCTTGGATCTACAAATTCTCTGCATATTGCCTAACAGCCATTTTAAACGTTGACGTGTCTGTTAGTCAAATGTTATTTGGTCTTCAGAAGGTATATTACCAGAGCAGCTTTTATGGAAAAAAATGATTCTTTTCAAATATGATGCTGACGACTATCCAGGATCCACCAGTCAAATATTCAAAACATGTACTTGAAAATCATGTGAGGAGGGTTTCTTAAAGACTTCACTGTTATTGACCTTTTTAAATGAAAACAGACAATAAAATGATCTTGTACATCCTGAAAATGGAGACCACTGAGAAGGACCATTTGTTACAAAGAATAATCACGCATTTATTGAGAGATACTGCATGACAGTGTCCGTCAGGCACAAACACAACAATTTATGACAGAGGTACATGGATAGGGAGAGTATTTACACAGGCCGTTTTGAAAAGGCACTCAATGCACTGAAAGCTCTGTTTATCTCTCTCTCTCTTCCCGTCACACATCTCCGCAATAATTAGATGGCTAATGAAGGGCCTTCTGTCTCCCTCGAGTGCCTCGTCTCACCCTCACTCTCACCCTCATACACACACACACACACACACACACATATACATACATTCCCAGTGGAGACAAAGATTTATCTGCGCTGGATGTGAGGGTGTCACATCCAGACTCGAATGAATGGTGGTTTGAGCCACATCGAGTGAGAATGATTCTCACTGGTGTAGTTTGCTGCTTAACGACAGACATTTTTAGTCAACTAACAGGGAAGCTACACAGGAAGTATTGTACGGTAGCGTGCCCGCATAACCTCAGCTGTCCGTCATTCTTACTATCCCAACCGAAGGCCTCGAATGCAAAGCGCTGCACATTACTGTCCTGCAAACATCCTGCAGAAATGTAAAATATGGTTGTTGTTTTTTTACATTTTTCTGGATATAATCAACAGCTGACCTTGATGATGTTGCATTACATTTAAAGCTTTGTTGGGGATCTTTGACCAAATACTCCTGTCACTCCCCAGTTTATATATGTATATATATATATATATATATATATATATATATATATATACATATATATATATGTATATATATGAAACAGATTGTAGTTTGTTTAGTTTACACTGTGCCTATTGCATAGCTTACTGCTGCTACTACTTACCTACTGTAGTATGCATATTGTATATAAGCAGACCATTCTACTGTACATACTATTATCAGTTTCTGTTCATATTGTATATATCATAGTAACACTGTGAACAATCATAGCTGCTTTACATTTGATATATTGTTTTGTTTATTTTTCTTCTTACTATCAGTACCCCACTGGTCTAATGTCCAGTCTCTACGTATATACGATCTATCTGGTCAGATGCTAAACCATATTTCAGTTTACTGGGACTGTGTGCGATGACAATAAAGTTGAATATAATCAATCTAAAGACCCTCGGTTTTGTAAGGATAAAATGTCAGAAAACAGGCCAACATGGGCATCTCTTCGTTGTCACTACCTTTCAGACGTAATTCTAATATTCTGCCGCGCCACAGACGTCGCTTCAGCAACCTGACCTTATGGACAAACAAACAAAAAACAACCTTTGGTAATTCTACAGTTATAGTTATTTTTATACAATTATAAATTTTATAGGAGTGCAGTGCTAGTTTATATCAAACATATTGCTTAATGAAGCTTTGAGGTATATAGACAAGTGTCTTTTTGCAAAGGTGACCATTTTTAGCATGGAAAATGAAGTGTGATACAGCAAATCTAAGCAGTGCTGGTAGTGAGAGACAGATGTCAAAGCTGCTGATTCTGCAGGTCACTCTTGAAGCATCTAGTAATGACCATCAAATGATGCATATCAGGTGTTACATCCTGTTCATACAGTAAAAAGATAAAAAAAATACAGTAATACAGTCACAGCAGGAAACATGAGGGTGAGAAAAAAGGAAAACAGAAATTAAATTTTGGACTCCCTGTAGCGCCGACGTTCCCTGTGATTGTTAATACATCTGAACTGCTGACTGGACCATTTTAAGCCAGCAGGGTTAAGCTTCCCTTTGGCCTCGTCTTGTTAAGATTGGAGGTGAAGTCGTAAATTATTGAGTGAGATGTTGCGGGCTAAAGTGTAAGTGCAGTGTCAGCGTACTGCAGGTGTAGTTTGTGATCAGTGCTGATTGGGTAAAGAAGGAGTGGAAGTAGTTCAGTTACATTATTGATAGAACGGATCTACTTGTTAAACACAGACATGGATGACATACCTGCTCTGAGCCAGAAGCACTTTTCTACATTATGCAACTCAGGTTTCTACACGGACGTTTACCTTAGTATAACACGTGGATAGCCGTAGTACATCCTTTGCATCGGTAAACTAGATCAAAAGAAGCGGCTCATAATTTGATATGTGCTTTCAAGTTTCCCGTGAAACTTTATCCCCTTGATGTCCACTGATGTGTAGCACATCAACAAGACTCACATCTGGTGATCTGAAAAAAGGAAAATGTTTGGAGAGATAACCTTCACTGTGCTCATTTCCTCAAGTTTTAGCAAGTTTCCATTAGTCCCCATCAAGCCAAATCCATTACATCCAGCGGGCTTGTTTTTGAGTCTGTCATTACTGTAAAATAGTGACGCTACATTAGAGCTCTCTAAACTCTCTCTCTCCCTCGTCATTAACGTCATGGAAGCCAATTGATATGCTTGCATGGTTGTAATCCTCCCAACTCTGGTCGTGTCTTTGGAGAATTCTATGGAAAAACAAATTAAAACTTGAGGTCTGACTGCATGCGGGTGGAAAATCGGGTGATAATGCTGCAGTATGCTGCTTTTCTCTTTTTCTCTGTCTCTCTATCTGTGTGCTTTTCCCCCTCATTGTGTCTCTCCCTGCACCCATCCATCTTCTCCCTTGCTCGCTTCCACCACTCCCATTCCTTCCTTTCTCCTCTCCTTTAAACACCTGCATACTTCCATTTCCCTTATCTCACCTTTTCTTTACTCCCTTACCTCCTTTCTCTCTTTTCCCCCTATTTATGTCCTTTTATCTGTCTCATTACCTCGTTTCACTCATCAGCCAGTTTATTTATCCAAGTCTGTCTGCTCAGTCCCTCTTCATTCCTTCCTGTTTCCCCATCCCTTCCTTCCTGTCCTTCCTTTTTCTCTTCCTCTTCTATCTCTTGATCTTTACCTTCTTTATTTTTATTCCAACCTCTATCTGCCCTTGTCTTTACCATCCTCTTCTTTTGACCCTCATCCCCTACCTTCCCTCCCTTTTCTTCTTCCTTATCTTCCTCCCTGTCTTGCCTTCACTCTCCAACCTTTACCTCTCTTTTCTATTACTTCTCCTTTTTTCTCCTTTGCTATCAACCCCTTTCCATGATTTTTTCTCCCTGATGTTGTTCTTCCTCCTCTGTTTTTTTTCCTTTCCATCCTACCTGGCCCTCTCCTTAGTTACCCTTTATCTCTTCACGTCTACCAACGACCACCTCTTCTCCACCCTCCATCTCCTCCAGCATCCCTCTTTATTCGTGAGAGAGAAAGATGGTATCATGCAGGGATCACTGCAATCCAATTCTGATACCCCCCATCAGCTGTGGAGACAGAGCGAGCGAGAGGCACTGAAAGACAAACAGTGGGAAAGAGACATGGAGACGGGAAGTCTTCTGAGGGAGAGATAATCTCTACTCCTTGTACAGTATATCCTCTTCAGTCAATAAGCTCTCTCCCTTTTCTCCTTTTCCATGTGGAGAGAAAGCTTTGCAGCCATCACACCTCTCTCTCTCTCTCTCTCTCCCTCTTTCTCCCCAAACTCTTCCACTCTTATCTTCTCTTCTCCCCCTCCCTCTCTTTCTGTCTTTACCCAGTTTTTGGTATTCCAAGCACGCTGCATTCAGCAGGTGGAGCAATAGCTTTGCTGCTGCCACCTCTCGCCCCCTCTCTCCCAGACAGCCATCGATTTCCTATTGATGTGCCAGCAAGAGAGGCGGGAGGCAGGAGGAGGGAGGAGGGAAGTGGGGATGGGGTGGGAGTTAGATGCGAGGTACTGCAGGTGGAGCAGGGAGCAGGGTGAAGCCCCTGAATGGAAGTTACATCAATAAATACACATCTATACTTCAATCCTTATGAGGTCTTTATTCTAACTAAGTTTATTTTTATTATTCACTGACCCTCATCAGTACTAAACTACACAACACTGACGAGCTGCTGAAGATTTTGGAACCTGGCTGCAGGGATTTTGCTCCCATTTGGTCACAAGAACATTTGTGAGGTTGGGTGACAAGGCCTGGCTCCAGTGCAGCATCCCTGGGAATTACGTCCATATTGGACCCTTCTGCACCTCACCAATTACATCCGGTGCCATCATTCGCCACCAGGCGGAAAGTAGGTGTGTTGGAGGTCAGAGTGGCGCATGAGCGTGTAGCACATTTGACTTTCATGAAGGAGACAATAGTTTGTGTTGTCGAAGATCAGAAGTCCAGGTCTGGGCCAGAGTTTAAGTCTGGACCTCTTCACCAACACTTTGTCTTCTTCAGGATTGAGTAGCTATTGGAGTCCCAAANAAAAACTTTATGATCTTTTATGTTGCATGCTAAAACACAATCTTCACACTTTATATGTTAGATATACATACAATCAGGTACTTTTGCTTATTTGTTTTTGTATATAAGCACTTAAGCAAACCACAGCTTTGCTTCAACAGTGTCATGTCACCATTAACATTCACTTTTTTATTAACTATAACCACATTCTTTCCCTAATCAAGTGTTTTAGGTAACACTAACCATGCCTGAACTATATTGTATTATAAACCTAACCCAAATTCAAAATGATCGATATATGAGATCATTTTAATCTCAAATTGAAACAGTTTTTGAGAAAAAGATCAAGGCCCTGTTTCCCAACAGCTTCTTCAAGTAGGGTTTATGCTCGCTGTAGTGTCCCCGGCACGAGGGTGCGCACCTCAAAAATGACATCAGAGCGTATCTTGCGTCAAGCGTGGCCGTTCTGCAAGTTGTCGTGCACCTCCGGATTTTTGTAACTACGCAACGCATGCTGAGCGTCGTTTCAACATGGACGCCTACGAAGGTAAACTGGCCGAGCAGGTACGCCTCTACAAACATCTCTATGACCCTTCCATGAGAGACCACAGGGACACCCAAGTGATTTTGAATTCGTGGAGAACGATCGCCACCACACTGGCAAAATATGAGGCTTTCTGTCAGATGGTGTGGAAGAACATGAGGAATCGCTACGATCTTCCAGTAACACCCGTTAACTTCTTGCTTATTCACAGAATGTTTTCTTTTGTACACCCCCTGGCGTTTCAGAAAATACTGCAGCAGATGCAGCGCGTTGAGCATAAATGCCTCTGTGCGAGCTCGTAGCTTATGTGACATCTACGGAGGCCTCCGCCACGGTGTCTCGCGTATAAACAAGGCTAAAGGCTAAAATGATCTTAAAATCCACCATACGAACATGCTTAAGATTTAGAGGTATTACCTAAAAGTGTCAATGAAATGACGTAGAAGGCTAAAAGCGTCTTAATAGGCTCCAGAACATGCAGGGGGAAACAAAAACTATAGTTTAACTTAAAGCAGCTCAATGAAACTTTTCATTTTGTGTTGATTTTGGGAGTCCCTGTGGACGAAGGCGGTAGTGTTTCACCTAACGTTACATGTTCCCTCCGCTTCACTCCCCGCCGCATGGCGACTACGTTGGAGTTGTTCAGGAGAGCGGGCGGCAGCTCCGGAGACAGACCTTCAGTTAGTAGCTGAAGCAACTCGAATTCAGCCAGAACAAAGCCCAGTGCTGTTTCGTCTAATGTCGCGGAAGAATCCGACCCGGTGGCAGGCATTAAGAATAACTATTAAAAATGAATAGAAATAGCCAATCTTCTCGCTGTTGGTCTCGTTTGCTTATGTAGGTCATATAGAGACACCGGTATTCNGATGACAGAATGACATTCACAATAGATGAGGTGTATATTCATGAAACTTAAAGGAACATGCCTGATTTTGGGTTTAATATGAGCTTAAGAATATAACGTCTGCCTTGAGCAGCAGGTAATCAATCAAAGTTTATTTTTTTAAACTGACTTCCACCCAAGAGCACAATTTATAAAGGGGAGCACGCTGAAAGCTGTTTACTACACATTAGATTTCATTTTCATACTAAATGATTCCAAGTACAAAACATCTGTTGTGGGTTTAATAAAATATTGCACGGCTTACAGACAGTTGAATGCGTCATGTTACTTTAAAGTGTGTTCAGTGCCAAGGAAAGTCGGCGTTAAGAAGCTCCTAAGAAGTATGGATGGAGATTACTGGTTATTCTGGGTGCTGTTTTATATGTGTTTTCCTGTTGAGCTGCTGATTGCATAAAGGCCCATGTAAGGACAGGTGTCCTTAAGAGCACTGTGGTATGTGGCAATGATTGATGTTCGTTGTTCCTCTAAAAATAAACACGATATAATTACACATCCATGAGACTGACAGATACGTTTGCACGTACGCACCAAGAGATTACATAACAATGACAACAGAGGAATTAAAGCGATCAAAAGGTTTGCTTACCCATTACCAAATCTTGGAAGGCTCTTAAATCATATCAAAAGTACTTAAATGGAATTGTATACAGACTTCTCCTAACTTACTTCTCACAGACGCTGAGAACAATACAGAGAACGGGCAGCAACATTAAAATCTGCTCATGAAACCATAATGAAGGCACTCAGAGAAGCAGAGCACAAAGCAGAAAACATTCAACTATAGCACAGAATAGAAAACAGCACAAAAACTACTTAGAGAACACTTCTTGCTTTGCTCTTGGCACCATGCTGTGTCCATAATGAAGTCTGATTGCTGATATTGACTGGCAAGATATAGAGCAGTGTCTGCTCTTTTTGAAGCTGCTGCCTGCTCTTCTGTTTTGGCTCCTCTTTGTTTTATATATTTTTTACCTTCTGATTGTGATTAGTTTTTCTGGATTCATCTCATCTTTAAAGTAAATCTGAGAAAACAACTGTCTGGATAAAAAAAACAAAAAAACAAATCCAGGTGAAGATAGTACTTTGATAACACCATCTGCAGCTGAACACTGCAGTTTATATTTATTAAAAGCAATGAGCAGTTTCTTCAAGGACATATTTTAGGTTTAACCAGTTTAAATCAGTGAACTGGTATAATTATTTGGTTACAGTTGGTAAATAACAATAACAACATGTTAAATAGATCAGTATTTTGTGATCATTCTGCCCATAACATCAACACATAAGAAGAAGAACTTTTACAAAGTCACTTGAATGATACTCAGTAACTAAATGTTCGTATAAGTAGATTTTTGTAGCAGACACTTTTTGTAATAAAGCTTAAAAAATGAACATGTTTTATTTATTGACTGAGTTTGCAGTGGCTACTGAAGTTTGTTTAGGCCTGGGTGTTTTCGTGATTTCATGTATTGTGCAGGTGAGATATCCAAACATGGCTGCCGACCAACTTTACTTATAAGTATTATTTTCAGTGGTGGAAAAAGTATATTTACTCAAGAACTTAAGTACATTTTTGTGGTACTTGCACTTTACGTGAATTTGTGGTCCTTTTACTCCACAACATTTATGTAACCGCTATAGTTACTATCTTTGACTTCACATATAAAACAGATGATCAATCCGTAATATATGTGGAACATCTTTATCAATTAAAGACCCTGTGCACCCACACTGGTGTTTTCAGTCATGTGCCTGATTAGGGCTGCTCAAACTGTTCAAGCTGCTCAAGCTCTACTGGGATTTATGTGAGATCACTAAGAAGAATGATAAAGTTTAAGTTTCCTCTAACAAAACTAACAAGAAAGCCCCCAAAATATCATTTTTTATCTTGTTGCGCAGTATATTTACTCGTGTGATAACTTGGAATACTACTTGTAACAGAAAATGTTCACATTGTCGTATTCCTACATTTACTTAAGGAAATGATGTGAATACTTCTGTCACCACTGATTATTTTGACAGAAAATTACACAAACTTCTGTTATAATTTTGCACTTTTTGCTGTTAAGTGACACAGAACTTGATTTGACTGTCATGTTGACAGTAAATGTTCAAAAGCAAAAAAAGAAAACAACTTTACAAGATATTTTTTAGATATTAACCATTAGCATGTGAAAACAGGCTGATTCAAATTATGTAATACGGATGACAAGTGTACTGAACACTTGTGACAATCACAGGAAGGAATCTGAAAAGAAATTCCATGTGTGTATTATTTAACTGACATCTTATGTAACACTACTTCATCTATCCTGTGAGGTGGATTAACCCTCTCATCATGTTTCTCATGCTTGGTAATAACCCTGACCGTGTTTAGCTCCTATTATTTGATGCAGCTTCAACAGTTTCTCACACAGACTCCTGCTGCTGTCAATCACACACAGTTTCACTCATCCTCTGCAAGTGGTTTGTACAAGTGTGCATGTCTGTGGATATATGACTTATTATTCCCTCTTCTTTCTTCAGCTTCCCCTTCTCTTATATTACTCTTCCTCTCTCCATTACCGTGTCTCTCCCACCGGCCTCTCTGAGGTCTATTACATGAAATACATATTGAAATCATAAGACACTGCTGAGTGTGTGTGCAATGTCTGCCTTTCTGTGTGTTTATGTGACACCACAGCTGCTGTAGCTTGTCTGGGGATGTCAAGGCTCTCAGGCACACGAACACACACAGACGCTGTAAAAACACATGCACATACTTCCTAAATTCAGAAGGCTTGTCTAGATTTAAAACCACAAGTCATTTCTGTATATTTTTATATATATTTATTACTGCCCACACACACACACACACACACACACACACACACACACACACCACCATGCATTCGCACATGCCCGTCACCTTCCTTTCCCAGTAACATTACACCAAAAGGGTCAGCAGGGGGAAGCACAAGCTTCCTGTTTCAGCCCTGTGTGTGTGTGTGTGTGTGTGTGTGTGTGGAGCTGCAGGATGGGCCGGTTGCAAATTCATTTTGTTTGCCAAAAAAAGTCAGTCACAGGCAAAGAGATGTACAGTATGTCATCCTGCACGGTGACGTTACTGATGTTTGGAGTCAGTTAGACTCCAGAGAGGTCGAACTCCCTGCCAGACCTCAAAAAATTGTGATAAAACTCCAATAACAGAAATCGAAATAGACTTATTTGGGATTTGGGAGGAGTAATGCTGCATAAAATGTCCTGTCAACACCAGTCACAGATATAGCAGATTAAAATCCATTGTATTTAACCGGGTTTTACAGCTGGAGTCTCTGAGAACCCAAACACAAGTAAAGCATCATATTTTGTAGCAGACCTCTGAAACATCGGTTCGAAATCATGTTTAATCTCATAAAATTAGGAAAAGTCATGAAGTATCAAGGAGATTAAACAATGTCTTGCAGGGGACCACTTTTTATGTGCAACAATTTCTGCAGAATTTCCAACCTAGTAAAGTCGGCAGCTGCCCGGAAGGCCTTGTGTTCATTGTGCGTCGGTTGTTGTAGGTAATTTGATAAATTTCAAATTTGTCTGGGAATATGCACTGCTTAAACATTTCAATCAACTGAAATGATAAGAGCCTAAAGGCGAGTTCTGCATTATGAGCAGTCTTGTGTAGCTGTCTTGTGGAGGGGCACTGTGGTGCATGTTCCTAAATAAATTTGTCTACAGCTCATTTTTGCCCTGGGACCCCCAAGTGGGATAATCCTCTAATCATGGCCTAACCTTCACTGTGACTTAACCATACTGTATTTCAATAAAGTATAATAAAAATGTGCTGTTTTGATCATACAAAGATATTGCAGGAATAATATTAAAACAACAATGTTCACCATCTTAGTTTACCATGTTAGCACGATAAAAGTTTGGTAATTAGCACAAAGCAAGACAAAGTGTGATCACAAAAGTTATGATACATCAGTCTGGGAAACATGAATGTCTGAACAAAATTTCATGATAATCCATTTAATAGTTGCTGCGATATTTTAGTCTGGACTAAAGTGATGGACCAACAGACCGACGCCGCTCGCATGGCTACAAACTCTGACATTTAGTGTTCACTGATGTCATCATTCAGTGTAGCCTGTGCTTATACCAGACAGTCCAGGTATCGGCTGGTGATGAATCCGCTGTCATTGTCTCTGAAAGATTCTCGCACAGGTGTCACTGCAATTATCAAGTACTACATAACACACTTCTCCCACGGTCTGCTACTGAGTGTAAGGCACGGAAGACAAACCACAATTATATATTGCTGTCAATCACTTCATGCAACCTACAGGGAAAATGTGCAGCTGGCATTTGCAAGGGAAAACTCCCAAAGCTGTTTGACAACTTTTGCAAGTGAATCTTACTTAACTGACTCACATGTGTCAGTTTTATTGTTGCAGTAAATATATTTGCTTTGGGGGAATTACTTTAAACTTTCCCTGCTGATGTCACTTCCAGTCCAATCAAAGGTCAAACTACTTGGATTAGTTTGTGATCTGTCAGTGGAAAATAACACATTTAAATGTTAAAATAATTAAATGTGAACTGAAGTGACCTCATCCCCAACATGCCTTCACATGGTCTGACTTATTTTCAGCTTGGTTTAAACTGTAACTGATAGTGAGCCATATACTAGGTGCCCTTAAAAAGTAAAGCCATTTAACGCTGACTTTCAGCTGTTTGACTTTGAAATTAACTATGCATCGCTGCCTCTAAAATAAATAAATGGATAAAAGTTAACACAGAAGTCTCACAGTTTCTAGATTGAGTTCATTCGAGCGTTTCAGGTGATAGCATGAGTGCAATGTCCACTGTGAGTTGAAGGACGGACGTTGGACTCATTAAATGAAACATGCCGGCGCTGTCAGTCAAAAAACTCATATCTACACAGTTAACTTTTTGTGCTGTATGTACGGTGGCCCAGAGCTGCAGAACACAACACTGTTTCAGAAAACACATAATGATTTTTTAATTTTGCTGACATGTCCGGGCCACCGTACTCTCACATGCCTGCACCATGATGGCGTTACAACAGCGTTACCAATAAAAACTCATCATTTGAAGTCACTCTCTTTCATAGAGGCCAAACATCATGTAGTCTATTTTATCAAAAAGCTTTTGGCTGTCCTGTCAGAAAACTATTTTAATGACTATGAAGGACTAGGAATATCTCAACAATTATTAGATGCCATGAAATTTTTCTACAAACATTCATGTTCCCCAAAGAATAAATCGTACTAGTGCCACAAGCAGATCAAAGTTTACACTTACCATGTGAAACATCTCAACATCTACTGGATGAATTAGAACAAAATTTGGTGCAGATATCCCTGCTTCCCAGACAATGAATGATCATCTGATTTTTCATCTAGCGCCATCACCAGGTCAAACCAAACGTGTCCAATACTTTGGTTTATGACCAAATACCTGCAAAACCAATGACATTCCCAAAAGCAGCAGTGTATTTAAATGTTTGAGAGTGTCAGTAGTAAAATGAAACATCCATTTAAACTGTCATCACACTGCCCTGGTCTGTCTGCTCCAAGCTCAGTTTTATAGCATCAACTGTGTCCCGTCACTGGAGCATCTGGAGCTGCTGTCACACAACATAAAGGCAGAATTAACTTTCAATCAAGTGGTTCTGGCAGAGACTAAGATAAAAGGTAGCCAAAACATGAATGAGGAAAGATAAATACCCAGTAATTCATGACCCAAGGGGATCATTTTGTAATTGGCATAGATTATGTAAAAGCATATTGGATACAGAAAGAGGTTCCCGAAATTGGCCAGCCCTCAAATGTCACAACAGAAGCAATGATTGATGTGCTTGAATTATCACTTTATATGTGTTTGTTTCCTGATAGAAGAAGGAAGATGCTGGCAGAGCCAGCCTCTGAAATAAATAACACATTATTAAAGCTGTTGGAAAAGAAACTGGGCTATTGTTGATCTTCTAATTTGAGTTTTCCCAAAGTTTTAGACAAAATTTTGTTGCTTTAGGAGCAGCTAACATACAAGTAACAGTTTGTGTCTCTAAATACACCTGCAGCTTATGTTCTTATTCAAAGCACCCAGTAGTGAACTGGCATAAATTCAGTGGCTTTAATAGGGTTACTCTAGGTTGCCAGATAATCAGTTATCCCCCATGAGTCACTGCCTCTTACTCTTCCCTTTCATCTCACTTCTTCAGAATCTTCTTCAGAAAGCTCAGACATAATACCAGGAAAGTTAAATATACTGTAACAATGAGCCAGTTAGTTATTAAGTCATTGGCATGGTTTTTACAATAGACAGCAACGTGAATGTGAATGTGATCTAGCTGCAATGAATATGAGGCAGACTTGACAGACATGTAACCTTTTAAATTAGGCCACAGGAACAACCTCCCCAAGCTGGCCACTCTTCAAATGTCATAACAGAAGCATCAAATGAAGGCCATTAATTGATGCACCCAGGTTATGCCTTTGTGCACTTGTTTCCTGGTAGGAAAAGAAATAAAGGATGCCACAAGAGTCATTTATGACCTGAGAAAAGCATACCTGCCCCAAATAAACAACGGATCATCATCATCATCATCATCATCATTTCCCAATTTCAAAGGCTGTTCCTTTAAGAGCAATTAACATAAAATTAATCATTTGTTTCTTGAATATAAATGCATTTTTAACTCTTACAATAAATACTTCACATATTATATCCCTTCACAGTATATATATATATGTATATATATATATATGTATATATATAAAAGCTTAACCTTAACCTTATATAACCCTATCTCTAACCTTAACCAAGTGCTGTGAGTGCCAAAACAGAACCATAAAAAAGATTAAAAACACTGTAGTTGCTATGAGCAGATGTTGTCCTGCAAGAGTCGATACTGTAGGGAAAACAAATGAAGTGAAGAACATTTTCAGTGAGCAGTTTACTTGCCAGATACACTAATCGACATTTCCTCATTATGATAGTAATCTGAGCTGCATTACATTTCCTTCACACCTTGTCTACACCGGCCGTGTTGCGAAAGCTGCACATCAGCGGCAGCTTTAGGCCTCCGTCAGTGTCTTATAGTGTTATAATGTTACGATGCTCTTGGCACCATGTGACCTATGTTCCTTTTGTTCACCATGATGTCTGAGCACAGTTTAAAACTTTCACTGTTTGGAGATACCTCAAAGGTGAGAACACGGCTAAACATAACAATACGTTTTCATGAAAATGTCAAGATCCCCTTTGAACTCTGTTCCTCCTGTCTCAGATATCTAAAAACCCCCTTTGGAAGCCAAATCAAGGAAATTGGTGTCAAATTCTTTTTTTTACCAGGAACAGCCTTCGTACAAAATTGTAGCACCTTAAATTTTGAAATACTTCAGTACTGACATATTTTTCAGGCTAAAACAATGTCATTTGGGGTGTTTTTGTAACTGCTCTCAATCATCGAAATGGCTCAACTTTGATGCAGTCTGTTACTGCTTCAGAGCACCCAATAAGCGAAGGTTCAGTCTTTGGGTTACCCGATAAATCAGGCCTCGTTTCTCACTGCTACTCCCCCTATCCCTTCATCTCTGTCTTATAATAAAAATAGATAAATAATTAAATAACGTTTTTGCAGAAAGGCTTAGAAGGCAGGAAGCCAAAATGTAACATGATGACAGGTAAATATCTAGTAATGCATGACTCAATTATTAAGTAATTGGGATAGTTTTTACAATATACTGCAGCTGCCGGGAACGTGACGCAGACTTGACAGTCATCTAACCTGAGAAATTAGGTCACAGAAACAAGTTTTTCAAACTGGCCGTGCTTCAAATGTCACAACACTAAATCAGATAAAGGGCACTGATTGATGCACTTGAGTTACCACTTTGTGTGTCTGCTTCCTGGTTGGAAAAGAAAGATGCTGGAGGACTCATTTATACCCTGAGAAAAAAACCCCAAGCATATCAAATTAACAATAATTAACATTAACATTAAAGTTGTAGGAAGACACTTGACAGAGACAGAGCAGCTGTTTCACCTTTCAGCTGGGCATTTCCACCGATCCAATGATCCATGCCAATCAGGCTTCAGGTTTCAACTCAAAATGTGATCTACCAAACTGGTGAGAAGACCATTCAAGGGTTAAGAGCAATTGACATAAAATGAACTTACTCTTTAACGTTCTTATTCAGAGCACCCAAAGGCAGACAAGCATGTTCAGTCACTTTGATAAGACTTGTCGCAGGGTTAACTCGGGTTGCACACCGACCATGCACACACTAGTTTCAGCAATTCCATGAGAATTTATTCTATTTTATAGATTAGTTGATCTAGTTGGGTAGTTCGGCTAGTTAGACAAGTATGTTAGCCCAGTTAAACAAAATAAATGGAGTTAGCCGGCCAATCTAGCTAGAAATCATTTTAATTTGCCCATTAAGTCACATTCCCAGTAAAGGAACAAAACATACGCTGGCACACACAAATTCATTTATTGGTAACATCTGAGCTGCAGTTAGCAAATGTCTGCAGCATGCAGCACCTACAGGTCAAAGACCCGGACTGGCAAACAGGGTGTCTTCTTCTTCTTTGGGGTTTTACGGCAGTTGGCGTCCTTTCAGTTGCATTACTGCCTCCTACAGGTTTTAATCGTCCACTGTTATCTTATTGTACTACATTCTTGTAAAAAGTCCGGTTGCTTTTAAAAACCCAAATATCCCTTTTCTCCCCTCCACCGTGCCCCCCCACTCAAGCACATCTTTGTAACCTCTGTAGCCTTGTGATCATCACCCTTCTTTCCTCTTCATGCATGTAATCAGGACGTGTTCCACTGTTTCCTTTTCTTGGCATTGATTGCAATGACCTGTTGGATGTGTCCTGTGATAAAAAGTGTATTATTCAAGTTGCTGTGACCAATTCTTAATCTACTCATGATTACTTGTTCTTTTCTGTTGGAAACACTATTTCTCATCTCTCCTACTTTGTACTTTATGCATGTGTCTTCCTTTTGTTACACTATCCCAATACTGTTGCCACTGTTTGATTATTTCCCTCCGAACTATGCTTTTCCCCTCTGATTTTGAAAGTTTGATATTGATTTCCACATTTTCTCTCTTGATCGCCTCCTTCGCTAACTTGTCCACTTTCTCGTTTCCCAGTATTCCTGAGTGTGCTGGTACCCACATGAACACTATATTTTTCCCCTGCCTGGCTAACCTTGAGTTAAAACAGGATGTGGGAGAATCCAATGTGCTTTATACTAAAGGGAACCCAGATGGTACCATGTTGGTTAAAGCACAGAGGGGGGGTTGTTGTTGTCAGACTTTTTATGTTAATAAAATAAGAATAATGTTTAGACATTGTCTTTATTGTTTCTGCATAGAAATGTTGTATGTATGGATTAACTGATTGATGCTAACTTTGGTTTATCTTGTAAGAGGAGCTTCCTGTATAAAGACAGAAGCAGAAGCTCCGGGCCTAGTCTAGGTCTTTCAGTTTGCAGCTCACTTTCTTTATATTCTTTTGACAAGTTTTATTTAATTTTTGTTCACATTTTTCCACAAACTACATCAAAACCAGCCTGCATTGTGTCTGGTGTAAACAAATTTAAATCACGCACCAGGTAAAGATTATTCCTGCCTCCATGTGTCCTCTATCCACCACTGGGCCAGTTATTACAAGGCTACTCAGGATTCAGGATTGTTGGCTTGGGTCTGCTGACAGGAAGCCAGAACATAAATACCCTGTAAGTCCTGCCCCAGTTTGTAGTTAATTGGCATAGGTTTTGTAATTTAGTTATCTGGCTGGTGTCAATAAAAAGCAGATACCTGACAGTCACGTGACATCAGAAAGTAGTTTTCAGAAACAAGTTTCCCAACATGGCTTCCCTTCACCTGTCAACATTACATTTAGGGCACCGATTGACCCACGAGTCAACACTTATTCATGTTTTGCTTCCAATCAGAAAGATGTTCGTTACAGCCTGAGAACATTTAGCCTGCCAACAAAGCCAAAACATGTCATTGAAATTTTTTTCACTTTTGACAGAGCAAGTTGTGTCTTTCTTACTCTTTGCAGTCTGTGCACAAGACTCAACATGTCCTGGACTTATATCATGCAAAGTACAGAAATTCAGCAGATGTTGATCTTCTCATCTGACTCTCATCTGACTCTCATCTGACTCTTGGTAAGACAGCAACACTGTTTCTTTAAGGGCTTTAAGTTCTCAATCAGAACACCTGATAGGTAAACAAGCAGAGGTTCAACACTTTTTCCTTCCTCTCCAAAAATCTATTTTGCAGAAAGACAAAATGGCAGGAAGCCAAAGCATGAAAGGAGGCTAGGTAAATACCCATTTCGTCAATTCATGACTCAGTAAGTAATTAATCAATTGTCATCGTTTTTAATAGCATAGTCCATGTGCACGTGATCTAGTGGGTGTTATCATGAAACGTGCCTGACATTTGAAAATAGGTTACTCAAACAACTTTCCCAAAAATGCCATGCTTCACTTGTCGCCAGGGGCATCAACTTTAGGGCACTGATTGACACGTGAGTGAACTCGCACACTCTCTATGTGTGTTTGTTTCCGAGTAACAAAGCAAAGCTATTCACAGCCTGAGAAAACGTATGCCTGCCCTAAAGTAAAAAAAAAAACAGAGCATTGAAGTTGTTGGATGTTATGTTGGATGTTGGAAGCGGCAGGCTAGCCGCTTTTTTCTGCATTGCACCATATCATTTTGTGGGGGGTGGGTGCAGATGATTCGACAAGCACACGCACTTCACGTAGTGATTAACCAGGCAAGTGAGCAAGTATACAGGATTTGAACTTCTCTCTAAAGCTCTCTTTTTTCTTTCATCTTTTTCATGTGTACAACCGAGTGCAACATCATGAATTGCTTTGAGAAGAGACTGTCCAAAGGTGTGCTCTGTTATTCCCATTTCTATGACTCATTGCTTCTTCGAGTGTGGCTGTTCTGAGCATGTATAAACACTTTGGCCTTTAAACATGTCTTTGTACGAAGTAGTTTGTTTTCCCCAGATGTTGGAAAGTTGTGTGTGTGACACCTTTAGCAAGAAGTGATGTATGGTGGAGTTTTGGTGAATAACAAAATTTTATCATTGTAGCAACGGGTCCAGTTGGAAATATATGACATGGATTTTGGCCACTTTGCTTCCATGAACGAGCGTGAGTCAAACTCTTTTTGGCATTAGTGATGGCTAAACAGCGCGCCATGGCTGTAATTTTGAACTGGCTGTTCAGTTGTTGATGATATGGAGGTTATATTACTTAAATGTACTGTACCATCTTCGCCTTTACATTAAAGTTGCATCATTGTGTGTGTAGACAATCAGCACCAAGCCTGCAGGGTCTTTGACTAAGTTAAAAATTTACCCCCAGTTTCTTTTTTTAATTATGAGTGTGCGAGTTGCAAAGTCGCCTCTTCATATTTGTTTGATTACAGCTTTTGTAGACGTTCTATTCAGAGTGCTTTAATTGCTTTTAAGGTGTGCTGTATGAGTAATTCCCTTGAATGAGTCACTGGATGAATAACTAGGTACAAAGTAACCTGGGTAGGTTATATTGGTATACCAAATGATAAAGAAAAAAACTGTGTGTAAGTCACGTATTCAGTAGTTTCAGTAAAACTTTTGAAGAAGACTTTCTGAATTGTTGTTGTGTTCCACTACTGATTTGTACTTTGCATATGAGTTTCAGCTCTATACTATATAATACTGTATATTATTCTGTATCCGCACAAACGACAACAATAAAACCAAACAACAATTTAAAATCACACAGTACCAATCAAACAAATGCGAAATAATAATAAATAAATAAAATATGTTGTCAGTTAACAATTTACTAATGCGTTCAGTATCAACTTTTTGCAACCTGCCATTATTAAGAATATTTTCTCATTATGTTGACAGAACACACAATCTGGGCAGCATTATGTTTCTTTACAAATGTATTTCCTGTTGCAGATTAGTAGTTTGTAAACATAATGAGAAGGAGACGGGGTTGGTTACAAAGTGCCCGACCTCAGTCTGACCCCGGTGGTCTAAATGGGTTAAATGGCTGACACTGTTGAGATTGAACTTGTGACTATTTAGTTACTATATATGTGTTTACTTTTCAACATGCAGTAACTTCAACTACAGCTTATTCTCTTGACACATATACACATCCAGTCTATAACCGCATGGAACATTTACCGCATGTACCCCGTGTGTAGAATAGTAAATGGCTAAAGACTGAAACCGTGTCACAGCTGTTATTTAGAGACTCATTCTTTCCACACAGGAGCAAATATACTCTGGATTTCTGTATGTGTGGGTGTGTGTATAGTAGGTGTGTGTGTGACCTAAAAATTCTTGAGTAATGGGTGCTTGTGTATGAGCGCACTGATGTGTCATTTTGATGGGTGGCCTTGAGAGAAACTGTGTTGGTCAATGTGCACCTCCACCTGTGAACCCTGAATGTTTTTATAAATATAGACCTGACATTATAAACCAAACATTTCATTGTGCTGCTTTCCTCTGTGCTACTATCCCATACCAGATGTTAAGCTTTTATGGGATTGGGCCGGCTTCAAAGGCCCTTTATGACTTCAAGAGTGTTGTAAAATATTTCCAGGAGGCACGTATAAAAGAAATAAGCTTCTGTGACAGGTTGTGTTGGTTATGCAAGGGGGCAAAATATAAAAAAAATAAGTTTGTTTCTTTGCTTACCTTTGTCAAACAAGAATTATTCAACTGTATGTGCCTGGACGGGTGGGGGAATTCTGAATGAATGCAACAAGGGTGCTCCACGAACCTGGCTTCAAAGAAACTCAATGCAGTCAATGTCAGTAGAAATGTTCAGCAGGTGGTCATTTTACAAAACCCAGACTATGTTGAATTGATCAAGAAATCGAGAAACTGCAGGTAGATACTGAGGCAGTGTCATGAAACTCAAGCTGGCAAAGGACCAGCAGCAACGCCTACCTAATTAAACCAGCAGCACCTCTAGCTTGAACGATGAATACTGACCCAGCTGGCTGCAAAACAGCTAGTGGGGAAAACAAAAACTTCGCTGAATGATGCCAACAGTGCTAACTTCTTCCTCCACAAGCCTAGGATGTAGCATATGGTCTCTGCTGAGAAAATATTGGGCTTCCAGCTATCATCAACCAAAGACTTGCTAGGACAAGAAATCTGGCACTGCCACCCACCAACTGCAGCAGCCACCACCTTATAGCCATGTGTTAGATTTTTTTACACCTGACCCAAAACAATCCCTGTATTTTCTACATACTGACAAGTGTATCTGAGTTTTATGGAAAACGTTCTTACATAAAAACAAGCTCCCATGAAGGATTTGTTTTTCTGACTCAATCATGGAAGTAAAGGGGTCCTTTTCACTTAAGTTGCTGAAGTGAATATACACTTTTTTAAGTGTATATCAACTTAAAAATCAACAAATCTCAATTTCAGATTAAGGTATTCAACGTGCATTGTCAAAATATGGAGGACATCACAATACAAGTCAGTGATGGATGTCATTCAGAGTGGAGTCTTTAGAGTCTGTTAACAAATTAACCTGCATTTTACATCTATGTAAAGATGCCTTGTGTGTGTTTGTGCTCGTGTTTGTGATAGCAGGCGGTCTTCTTAGAAGGTGGAAACTCAAGCACAGTTTTATACCAAACAGAGTACCAAAACTGCACAATTTGAGAACATCCGCGACAGCGCCCCACCCATCTCAGCGCAGGCCGGAGCGTTTGGGGCCACAAAATTATGAATCAGATAGACTTGTGTCTTGCATATTGTCTGCATCTGCAATACCACCATCATTGCGGCCGCATAAAGTTAGAGGCCAGGTCGTATTTCAGGATAGTTCTTTATTTTTATTTTACAAACCACACAAAATATAACAAACAGAAGAAAACAAAAACAGGCACAATAAGGAGGGGAGAGGGGAGGTGCACACGGAACAACTGATACAGCAGAGGCTATGTTACATGGTGTGTTTCCAGGCTTTTATTCAAGTCTGTAAGAAGGGCTGCTGCTCTCTCCATGTTTAACAGATCAAGACACTCCTCCAACCAGTTGTTCATCACAAAGCAGTTCATCAAGATTATTGTTTTAGCAGAGAGACTTCCCAGCGTGAAAAGACAGTTCATAGGAAACGAGCGAACCGCTTCAAATTTCTGCTCCAGCAGACACAGTCCAGGACGCACCGGAAAATTAGCATGTAGGATTTCATTCATAACCGAAGCTAACTTGGACCAAAGAACGGTCACTTCTGGGCACTCAGTGGACGTAGATGTAACAAAGAACCCTGCTCCCACAACCACACCAACACAATTCATCACTTCTTGTAGGTAAAGACATACCTGCATTCAACGCCAGAATGTATTTGGACAAATAAGGTGAAGTAAGGCAACTTACTTAAAGGAAATGGGGGACTTTTTACTATTGAAGCCCCACTTTGTGATTTATACTGATAAGAAGTCACACACATTTCCCCCAGTGCAGCTTTAAAATATGGCAAATGTAAAATTAAAATGATGACGGGAATAGATCTGACAAACCGTTCCCCACAATCATTTAAAAACACACTTTCACCAGCAGAAGATACACACACTCTAACCTTATATAAGCTCATAAGCTTTTGATTGCTTTCATTTGCATTTATTACATAATGACACCACAGCGCTGAGGCACTGCTGCCACATTGAAATGGATGAATCAAATGTTGCGCTTATCGAGAAAGCTTTAGCTGTTTCCCAGCTTTTTGTGCGAACCATATAAATATTGCCCTCTAGTCAAAGAAACGGCATCATAAACAAGAATGAGAGCACTGACCTGCAGTCGTGTTATACCCTGCATCTCAGTGATAATAACAAATGCAATCCAGGATGGGGAGACTCATTACTGTTATTTCAGGCCAGGCTTAAAGAGAGGAAATCTCCTCTTTGGTGGTACATTCACACATGAGTAACGTGGCAGCTGTGGTCACACAGCCAGGTCGTTTATTTCACACAAATGAATGCTCCTCGCCTCATCTCAGCGCTAAATTGTGTGGGTTGATCCGCTTAACGGTCTGACGGAAGTGGGGATATTGGTATTAATTGCACGCCAAGGCAGTACCCCCCCACAGACACACACACACACTCATTTTGTATTTCTCTCATTTAACTATTCTCAATATTGTCTCTAATTTTATCTCCACATTTAAACAACCACTCAGATGCTGAGACATCCTTTCAAATTGTAACTTTACTCTCTCTTCTGTTTTTATACTCCACCGTTATCGATTATTTTCCCTTCCTTTCTCTGTTTTTCTTCTTCTGTTTCTTCATGCCCACTGAGACACAGAGCCATAATGACTGATATTACCTACAAACAGGTGCCTCTGTTGTTGATTTCTCTCAGTGAGGTGAAGGTCGCCACTTATCTCATTGTTTCATGGAAGATTTTGTGTGATTAAACGGTCATTACAGCCTTTCTATAGCGGTTATAATTACACACATTTTCAGTGTTTCTGTTTCTTTCAGTCAGAAAATAAATAAATAAAAATGCTCAATTTGGAGTCCAAACAGTCCAGTGTACAGGTGTTTAATCTTCGTTCAAATTATAGAAAGTTTTTGATTTCACTCTGCAAGTTACATTTATCAACAGTTATAATATATAATAACTTATTATTATGTATATCATGAGTAAATCATTTTGTAAAAACCGGTGTCACATATTGCAGAAATTTTTGAATTAAACATTTTTAAATAATCACAATATCGTCTTTAACTTAGCATAAAGACTGGAAACAACTAGCCTCTCTCTGTCCAAGAGTATCAGCAGTCCACCTACCAGCACCTCGAAAGCTCTCTAATTAGCATGTTATATCTTGTTTCCTGGAAACTTTAGGACGTTACTGCCAAGAATTATACTATTTGTTTACGGATTAAACAAACAGTATAATGTGTTAATTACTGAACTTTAGAGGAGCTGGTAGATGGATCTTAAAGCAGTTCTGTGGAACTTTTCATTTTGTGTCAATTTTGGCAGTCCCTGGAGACGGACCTTCAGTTAGCGGCTGAAGCAACTCATGTTCAGTCAGAGTAAACCCCAGCGCCATTTAGTCTGATGCCGCGGAAAACCCCGACCCGGTGGCAGGCATTAAGAATAACTATTAGAAACTAATAGAAATAGCCGATCTTCTCGCTGTTGGTCTCGTTTGCTTATGTAGGTCATATAGAGGCATCAGTATTAAATTGAGACTGTTTCATAACCAGTTAAAAACTCCGTAGAGTACTTTAGTATTTTATATACCAGACAATGTATCGTATTTTAAAGCAACTACAAGGAACTTTCATTTTGTGTTGATTTTGGCGGCCCCTGTGGACAAAAGCGGTAGTGTTTCACCACCACCTCATGCCGTAAAGATCTTGAACTTCTTTAAACACGGCTGTTTGCAGGATGCATAGCGATGAGGTATTTGATATCTATTTGTGGCTCTGCAAGATTAATAACTGTAACATGATGATGGTGAAACAAAGTAAACTTTGTTTTAGTTCTGTTCATACACCTGACGTCAGGTTACATGTCAGCCTACAACTAAAAGATTTGGATGCTCGGTAACAGTAATTTTGTTGAGAAAGATAAAGTTATCAACATTCCCTCATAATGTTCATAATAATAAGCCAACAGCAACATCAGATGTTCTGTTATAAGCCAGCTGTATCACAGTAAAGTCCACCGTGACCTCACGTTATACCTCCACGGACTGTAACACCACGTCTCACAGTGTGTTTCATAAATAAAACATGTTACAGACCTGTCCAGGAGGAAGAGGGACGATTCAGGATCAGTTCAGAATCCTTTCAAATCTCACAATTCTCTCCATCTGTTGAATGACCGGCCGAGGTTGACTCGTGTTTTCGCCCTGTCACCTGCTCCGTCACCGTCCCTCTTTTCTTTTCTCTTTGCTGATCCTGCCTCAGTATCAGCCACAACCACAAAATATAACGTCAAAAATAAAATTCTCTAAAGAAAAATCTCCTCCTGCTTCCTTTTAACTGGCTAACGTACGACTCACTGACAAACTTTGCCTGGAAAACGTGAACAGGCTCTTCTGGTCTGCTGCCGTAAATCGTTTCATCTGATTTCTCGGGGAATCAGACC
>NTHP01000594.1:135130-149750 GCA_003416845.1 Oplegnathus fasciatus
ATGTTGGTTTTCCTTTAATTTGTCACCCTTATTCATTACAATAACAATGATTTGTCACCTTGATTAAATGTTTAAGTCCAGTTTGTGTCATAGTGAAGGGTTACCACCTCAAACTTTTCTACATATATGGTTTCAATGAGGTCATCAGAGGAAAAGAAAAATAAAGATTTTAAAGCAGCTCAATGGAACTTTTCATTTTGTGTTGATTTTGGCGGTCCCTGTGCACAAAGGCGGTAGTGTTTCACCTCACGTTAGGTTACATGTTCCCTCCGTTTCACTCCCTGCTGCAAGGAGACTACTTTGCCGGGAGGAGAGCGGGCGGCAGCTCCGGAGACGGACCTTCAGTTAGCAGCTGAAGCAACTGGAACTCAGCCAGAGCAAACCCCAGCACCGTTTCATCTGATATCGCAGAAAAATCTGACCCGGCAGGCATTAAGAATAACTATTAGAAACTAATAGAAATAGTCAGTCTTCTCGCTGTTGGTCTCATTTGCTTATGTAGGTCATATAGAGGCATCTGTATTAAATTGAGACTGTTTCATAACCAGTTAAAAACTCCTTAGAGCTGGTTTAATATTGAAGATTATTATTATTATTATTGTTATTATTATCATTGTTTACATACACACAGCAGTGGGGTGTGTGGGACTCCAAACAATGAGGAAGTAAAGGCACTGTCAACAAAACTCAAGCATGATATTTCCTTCAGCTTTACCAAGTAGTTGTAGTTGCCTCATCAAATCTTAACACAGCTGCAGATCAGACAACGCTCAAATGAAGCCTTTTTCTGTTATATGTGACCTTTGATAGGCGACGACAAACGACCTGTTCAGTTGTTTAGGCTGAGGACTTGTTTGACTTCCTTCTGCTTTGGATTTCTTTAAGTTTCTACCATAATTTTACTTTCTTTTTTGGTAATTGCAAGACATGAAGACATGTTTCACTGCTGTCTGCAATCAGCTCAACCAATCAAACAGGTGTGAGGCAGCTCATACTCAGCCTGATTATCACTAAATGTTGCCATTTTCCGTCGGGTTGCCAGGTTGTCTCTGTACATTAATCAAGTGGAGTCATGAAGTACCGAAAAAATATGCATAATCATTTGTCTTACATGTTAATGTTTCCGGTGCCTGGTGAGAATCATCTTTCAGTGTACTGGGACTCAACAAATGCAAGAAGCAAATTTTTAAATGTGAAAACATAAATGTACTAAATAGATGAAATTTCAAATGGAATTCCATAAATTATAACGATGTGATCGATGCTTTAATTAGTCAGTTTTGTTAAATATCTAACAAAAGATATACAACAGTATTAAGTGGGTAAATGTGATCATTACTGTGAGTTGCACCAAAGTGGCCTATAATGCTGCAGAAAGCAAGAGGGAGGGGAGCAATTTTTGTCTGTTTAACCATATTTTTCTTTAACATCACCTTGAATATTGTCCTTTTATTATTTTTCTTTAACTGTGTTCATACTGTTCACAATTGGTCCCCACCCATTGGGTGAATTGGTTCTTTTAGTGAAGTTTACAGAGTAGGGTGTTTTCATAAGCCTTACACTGACCGGCCGACCAAATTATGTGAATTGATATACTGTATGTGTTATTTGTTTGTTTGTGTTAACACCACATCCAGTGCTGCATTGTTCTCCCATTTCCATTTCAGCTTTATTTTATAGCTAATATCACTAATTGTAGTGTTTTGGTGATATTAGTATTTCAAAGTATCTTTCAGTCAAATATCAAATATTAAAATTAAGCCAGTGAGATGTAAACAAATGCGGTCCATCATTCCTGAAGGTTTGCTCCGAGGCCCGGCGGACTACATTATTAAAGCACTGACTCCGGAATATTCTCTGGAATATTCTTCCTGTGTTTCAAGCTAGAAACAGTAGTCTGCATTAATATCCCTCGACTAATGATCTCCAGCAGCAATGCAAGTCTTCATAATTAGGTGCTTTGTTGATTTGCTATTTCTTGTTTGTTTATTCAGTCCCCAGGGCTTGCTATTATTCTGTTTGTTATACCGCTCGTTTGCAGGGCAGGAGACGAAGAGAATAAGAGCAGGGCAAAGAGGGGAGAGTGGGGTGGGGAGAAATTGTGGACATGATGTTTAATTAGTTTTAATATATAGGGATTTCAATATCTCTGTTGTGTGTTAGTCTCAGCCATGTGCTTTCCCTGACACACACAATTAAGAAAAGTTGACATTTATTTCTTGCTTGCTGTTCGGGTCTCTCCTTCTGAAACACGCACAGAAACAATGTGAGCACTGAACATCTGAGATACCAAGCATACGTCTTCTTCTTGTGTTTTAGAATACAAGCTTGGATCATGTAACTGAGGTCTGATTCCTTTCAGGCTCGACTGTTTATGCGGAAGTTCAAGTTTGACTTTTTCACCAAGATGTTTGTCAATTTAAGGACTCTAATTCATTTATTTAACTGTTTGTGTTTTTAGCTCAGAATTGGACTGTTTGAATTTGACCCACTTGAATACAGTTTTCCGAATATTGATGAACTCTAAAAAGAACCTAAAAAAAAAATTAAGTGTTTGAAATTGCAACACTTTAAATCACCTAGACATTTCAAAGAAGGTATTCCAAACCACATCGATTCAGATTGATGGGTTCAAAGTAAAACATTTAAATGCTCTAAATTAATTTATTTAAATTTCAACATTAAGTATTCAGTAGTAGTTAGTTATTCAGTTGTTTATACTGTAAAGTCCAGACATGTAGGAATTCCTACATTTACTGTTAAAGTGATGACTTTTTGTTATGTGGACAGAGGAGGTTAAAGGTTAAAGGTGTAGTCTTTGATTCTAATCCAAAACACTTTTTGTCAAATTCACTGAATATCTCCTCACGGTCCGCTAGCTTTCCGTTCTGTCTGTGCGCTGAAAAAAGGCTGGTGTTCATAGAAAGCCCTGGCTGTGTAAACTGGAAACAAACAGAGCGACTCGGGTAGACTCAGGTAATGAAGGTAAATTGAAAACAAAGAAGAAGAGCTACTGATTATTACTGTACTTGTACAAGTGGTCTTTGTTTTTATCTCTTTTCACACCGTGAGGGGGAAATATTTTATATGAACTGAATCACTTCAACAACTTCAAATTGTTTATTAAATGGATTTATTTTCTTTGTGCATTAGAAATGATACTTGAGTGATACATTGATTACAGTGATCTTAGAAGGTGGAACAACAGACACTTAAACTCTCTACATTACTCTGATGGCATTCACTTCAGACTTGTGCTGTGCTGAAGGTGATACGGAAATATTACTGGCCTCTTATTAGCCACTTATTTAGACATGAGGCCGACATGCTATTTATTGCTATCACATTTATGTAATGAGGTGCATGTCTGTAAGGAGCTTAATATTCTGAATATTATGGCAGCTATTTGCCCCCATAGCTTTTGACCTTTTTTTCTGACCTCTGTCTCTCCGTCTCTGTCTGCCACATTTCCTATAGCTCTCCTTTCCCTTTGCAACATCATCACACTGTTTCTCTTTCTTCCACACAAAAAATCATTTTGAGAGTTTTAAGGTAAGGACCACTTGATTCTACCAAACTATCATTAGTCTCACCCACTCACACATCTCTCTCTCCGAGCATTACTCTGAGAGAGAAGAATCATGTTAAGAACTTACACTCCCTCATGCTGTGGCTATTTCAGACAGTCTGTGACACATTTTGTGTTTGTCAGTGAAAGTGTTTATGTGAGGGTTCATGTCTTTGTATACTCTTGCAATTGGTGATGAACCTCCAAAAGGTAACTATTTTGTCTGTCCGCACCTTTGAGGCATTAATTTCCGTTAAGGAGAAGATGCAAGTTCAGGAAAGGCCTCTAGAAAAGTAACAAAAGACATTCAATTTCTCTATAAAATATGTCCACGCAAACATAAGTGAGTGTGCTATTTGGTATGGTTTGATGTGTGTTTGTGGTGTATGCATCCACTGCATCTGTCTCCACATTTGGGGGGGGAATGTAAAACACCTGCACAGGATATTGAGATTATGAAATGAGAGATAAGGAGTTTGATTGCAGAGTCTCATCCGTGTTCTGTCCTCAAGAATCACACCTCATTCTGTACAAACTCCTTCCCCGTAGTCACAATTTCAAAGCATCAAAACACATCAATAACATGTTGCTAAGTAGTACTTTGTTCATTTCTTACTTTCTTTCTTTCGTTCTGAGTAATTTATCATCTCTCTTTGTCTCCCTCTTCCTCTGCTGCTCTGCCTCTCTGGAGTTTGAAGTCTACCTGTGGTGGATTCCCAGCGGGCCTGGCCAGGTCTTTATGAATCATTAGTGCTGCATTGGGGTTGTCTCTTCTTCTGCCTGCTCTACACCCACGTACTCCCCTGAGGAGGACTACACACACACACACTTTCCTGTGGCCTACCACAGAGACTGGGAAGGTTACTTTGAAAATATTAACTTCAGTTGCATATTAATGATGAGAAGTGCAAAGTGAAATGTGATGTAATACCTTAAAACATATGAGCGCCCTCATCTGAGAAAACACTGATTAGATGTGTATTTGTTTCTTCAAAGTTTTGTTACTAGTTGTATTTATGTTTGTTTTTGTCAGTGTTGTACTGATGTGAAGTATTTTAATAAAATAAACAATAACAGAAAAGCTCATCTTTCCTTGCTTCATCTTAACAAAGCTCCCCCGGCTCCACAACAAACAATACAACAAAAAATAAACGTAGTAAAGGTGGTAATTGACTTACTTGCCACCTTTTAACAAGCTAAAAACAAAACAAACAAACAAAATATCAAGCCACTACCAAAACTATTTATTAATATTAATGACAAGAAATATCTAATCCTGACTTGTTCTTATAAATGTTATTTATAAATATTTACTTCATAATGATAAGTTAAAGCAAAAAACTTGCCACTTTAAGTGGTCACATGGATTATTTGTACCATGTCTACATGATATTAGTCCTGTGGCATCGTTTTGTTTGGTTTGAGGATAAACATTTGTGTCAGTTGCAGTAGAGAGACCATCGTGTTGAGGAGTCACAGACTCACACCCCTCAGCAAACACCGCGACCAACAGAAGCTCTGTCACCATTTGTAGTGAGTGGATCTGTGCACATACAGCTAGAGTCAAATAATCAAAACTAAGGAGCAAAATACAAACTGTTTTTAGCCATGTTTTTAGTCATTGGCTCGTGGCTCTGTGGTGTCATTCGTTCCATCACTTTGGTTCAGACTGAAATATCTCAGCCACTGTTGGATGGCTTGACATGAAATGTGGTTCAGACATTCATGTTCCCCACAGGATGAACTGTAATAACTTTGGTGATCCTCTGACTTCATCTAGCGCCATCATCAGGTCAACATTTTAATGTGTCTGCCAAAATACCTGCAGAACTACAGACATTCCCATCAGCCTCAGCTTGTGTTTAGTCCTAATTAGCAAACGTTAGCATGCTAACACACTAAACTAAGATGGTGAACATGGTAAACACTATACTGTTTTTTACCGCCTACCGTTTTTTGTACAAGTTAAATATGGTGAGAAATCCATTCCCTCTTCTCATCAGGCTACTTTCAGATCATGTCAGATGTAACAAATAAACTGCAACAATATGACAACAACCTAGAAGAGCACCGAGTGTGAGGTCGAGAGAGCATAGCCTGTGCACGAGAGAGAGAGAGAGAGAGAGACCTGCCGCCGCTGGGCACGGTGATTGAAACAATCTGAAGCCATCATGCAGTCAATTCATTTAATGATATTTATGGAACAAAAATGACAGTGCAGAATTATAATGAATTAAAACATCAATGCGAGAGACACATGACAGTATGACTGAACTGAAGTAGCAGCCTTTATTAATGAGTAGGTCCTATGTTAATGGCTGTTAAAGAAGTGTAATGGCAACCAGCCTTTCATCAGCTCTGTGGCTGCCTCGAAACACTCTCTACCCGGCCAGCTCCGGCAGCAGGCCCCGCTGCCTGGAGGAACGGAGGCAAGCTGAAAGAGACAGGCAGACGGACAGACGAACATCTGCCGTGTTGTCACCCAGCTGTCTGTCTGTGTCTAATATTAACAGTATTATCCTTAACGGAGCTCCTGTCTGTCCGCCGGTCACTTCTGCAAACCCAGCCCATCTCGGTATTATAAATTTACCTGAAAGTGGGGGGACAAAAAGTCTTGTTGCCCCCCCATTCCAGTGCCAGTGCTGTGCAGTGTACTGCTCCAGATATTACCACCATTCCCACAAACCCACCACATGTATTGTAAATTGGGATCTCTGTCTCCATGACTGTGTGTGTTCAGGTTTATTCATGTGACTGTGTGTCCAAAAAAAAGGAAAGCAAAGATTATTACAAGGCTAAACCTTTTGGGATGTGAGATTTTCTCTGGCGTGCTGAGCATTTAAAGATGAAATTTACCACAGTTGAAGAACACTGAGCAGCATGCTAAGGCTAGTGATGTGCGGCATCAGAGCAAAAGAGAAAAACAAAATAAAAAAGACAGAAGAAAAGACTGGCAAAGAGAGACAGACAGATAATTAGAGAGGGACACAGCGGGAGAGACATACAGACACACAGACAGGCAGTCGGATAAACATACAGAGAAGATGAATGTGTTCCAAAGCTCATTTATGTCTTGAGGGAGCTATGAATCTCCTCATCCAGCTGTTGCATATTTTCTATGCTCCATTTGCAGTGGGTGGACATCCGTTGTGAACCTGCTGAACAGCCTCACAAGTATTCCTCCTCACCTAAAGCGACATCTGGGTTTGGAGAGAGGATGACTGGTGGGAGGGAGCGAGGATGGCACTAGACACTAGTAAGACTTCACAGCTTTAATGTGATGGAAATTTGTTATGTTAAGCTAGTTATTTTACTTTTAGACATTTTGCTACAGTTCAGCCAGAGCATAGGTGTTGAGTGTTTGGCTCAGGGACTGTTGCATGTTAACAGCTGTGTGGACCTAACCTCTGACCTTTTAGATGTAATATACAAATATGAATAAGAGAGCTACCGTATATTTGTCTCCTGCACAGGGGGGAGAAAAATCCTGTAAACCTGCAAAAGGACAGTAAGTCTGAAGAGACTTAGGGCCTTATTGTGGCCCATTCTGGTCCGGTTCATGTTCACACCAACACTGAACAAACCAAGAGCTGTGAACATGGAGTCAGATGGGCAGACAGGTAATTTATTAATTGGACAGTTGTCATCCTCCATCATCAGCACTACATGGATCCACAGAGGAAAGTGTGACAGCAAGAAGTCAGCGGGTATTCAAACAAAAAAGGAGAAGAAAAGTATACAGTATATATAGTATATAAACTCAAGTGTTCAAGTGAAACAAACCTAATGTTTGCTAATGTTGCTATTAACAAAAGAGGTGCTGCTACCTGAAACATTAAACACAATACTTTCCGCTTTCCAGCAGATTTTTCACAGGGAAGAGCAATCAGACACCCACTGTTGCTCTTTCCTTTTTGTTAATACGAGAGGAGCATCATTACAGCTACCTCATCAAGGCAAAGAGAGGAGCAAACCTAAGGAGGCGGGAGGATGTGAGCCCTCAAAGCTTGATGATTTTGTGCTGTATAGTTCCAACCTCATAGGAAGTTTCCCCTTCAAGGGAGAACTAAATCCTACATGCCTAGATGAACAGATTATTGTTTTTATTTGTTCTAAAATAGTCCAATCCATCCTGGTCCCACCCGGATGTCTGCAATGTTTTAACAGAGGAATATTCAAGATAACATGCACTCATATACACAGCAAACACAGAAAGTGTGTTACAGTAACATTAAGAGACACGTGCAATCATTTTTATAGAAACACACTGAGTCGACACCGACGTGCACCAATATTTTATTACAATAAACAAAATGATAATGATCAACAATACAGCTGCTTATAGATGATCTCACAATTTGAAATCTTGACCCTTTTAATTCCATCTGAGGTACTTCACTCCAGTTTCCACTGAGGCGCTGCAGTTGGCTAACACCAGGATGTCAACAACCACCGAGGCTCTCAATCACTGAACTTTTCATCAACAGGAATATTACAGAACAGACACATTAATGTAACAGCAAACAATAACAAACACACCCAACAGCGCCGTTGCTGCTCCGTTTCTGTCCTCTTGTTTCAAACTCTCAGCGGGTGCAACTCTGCGCATGTGCAGCTCTCTTCTCTCATGGCGAGCTAGACGAATGATGCTCCACTCAAGCATGTGACTCAGTGTTATGTTATGTGACTCAATAATACATCCCTCATATCTCTTATTAACCCACATAAAGCTGACATCATTGTAAAACTCAATGCTATGAAATATTCCCAACACTAACCAAATCTAAATAATAATGTTACCACATACAGTGTGCAACAGTGACCTACATGAGGTAACATTTTTCTGTAGTCTAATGTGTGTGTCTGCTCAGATGTTTATTCTACGTGAAGGTTATCTAAACGTTCTGAAGTGAGGACGTCTGCTCACAACCATTTTACAACCAGTTAAAGACAAAGGTAAAGGTGTTAAGGTAAGCTATTGTGGCTATAAATATCTGATCTGTCTCTGATTCCTTCATGTTAAAACCATGTTTACTAATGGAGATGAATTTTATCATTTAATCGAGAGGGTTCCAGTGCACCTTTCATACATTTATCTTGTCCAGTTCAGGGGAAAATCTACAAAATACCGTAAAAAACATCATTGTCCTTTGACGTATAAGCACATTCTTTCAAAATGTGAAGACAAAGCTGTTTGACATGGCTCACATATGCAAATACACATCCAACCAAAGCCCGACACTCATCACAGTAAATTCTCACTCACCTGGCACAAAACACAAAAGGCAAACTGACATACAAACCCATATCCTGTCTAAACACAACCATAAAGAGTTGAACGCAGAGAGAGAAACATAAAGGACTAAAATAGAAAAGGACAGCTTTGAGCTACAAGCAGTGAAGAGACAGACAGCTGCATGCTGGGAGAAAGAGAGAGCAAGAGAAAGTTACACACTGAGTGATGGAGAGAGACAGGGAGAGGCAGTGCCGAAAGGTTCTAGGTTATTATATGTAAGGTCTCCCCCATGGAGAGGAAAAAATGCTCTTCAGCACCTAACATCCATCTTACACAGGGTCGGCTGCGTGGGGAGTACACACACACACACACACAAGCAGGCATGTACACACAAAACAAGCTATATGGAGCCTTAGACATACATCCAAGCAGACACACACACAGGGTTCATATGTGCACACATGCATTCACCAGAAATAGACCTGAGCACCAGAGGTGGTGAGAGGGGAAGATATTAAAACTGGGTGTATCCCTGCAGACCGGATGGGGGAGGGGTGAGGGGATGAAATGGGCTCTTTAAACTCTCTAAACTCTCTCATCCAAAGCTTTACATTAAATCACACTCTGGAACAAAGTTGAATAAAAACTGAACAGCCCTCTTGACTCACAGTGACTGAACATTTTTAGCCATGTTTTCCCCTTAAACTGATGCAAAATGAAAGAATTTGAGATTGTATTTGTTGGGGGGGGGGTTGTAGGTGCTGAGGTTTAGCTGTCCTGCCAGGCAAATGAGAAACTAATCCTCCTCCTTAGACCACGACCCGTGAATATAATCACTGTTTCACTGTTAGTGAAACCACATGGGGACAGACTTGAACCCGCTCCAGCAGCACTGTTTTAAGTCTGCCATGACAGCTGAAGAATAGAAAGATAGATAACACCTTTTCAGCTTTTTGTTTAATATCTGGTTTTGATAGAAATACACTGAGGAACAAGTTCAAGCTCAGTTGCTCCTCTTTAAACAACAAAGTGGTCTGTGACGTAGATGTGAGGTCATCAAGGGGATGTGACAGTCATGGACCAGAGAATATTAAACAGTGGGTGATATTACATCTGTCAGGTGCAGCGGCGGATGATACTGGACAGTGACCTGCATAAAGACCCTGAGGCAGCTGTCAGAGTGGGAGAATTTTCCTTCCTAGTAACTACTGAAATGTATAATTTGCAAGACAACCATAAAATCTAAAAAACCTGCCAAAGCTCTCAGTAAATTGGAGAGCCGTGAAGACATGGTGAACAGAAAAGTAATTTGTAAAGTAAAGTGTATTTCAGTTATTTTATTTGAGAGATGAAATACTCTGAATCATCCAACAGGTCTCGACCGCTCGTGAATTTAATTTGTACCATAAGAGAAAATTCTAAATAGGAGAAACCTGAATGCCACAAATTCTCTTTATTTACTTGAACATTTTTTGTACTTCATAAATGCTGCTTTTCCTTAAAGCACTGCAGCGGTTTGCATGGTTTAAAAACCTCAGAATAGCTTATAATAATATAAATAGGAGCTTTCACTATAGTTTAATACGAGCAACAGTTTGTTGGGAAAAAAGCACTCATAAGAGAATGGATTGCTGTTGCACGAAAGAAAATGACTGTGGCTGAGCATTCCTACAGACTTTGCCTTTGAGCGATGCTGTGGGGTAGCCACAGGTAAATAAAGAAACTGACAAAAAGATGTGTCATTATTGGACACTGAGCCGCCACAAACTGCCAAAACAACTTCAAAGCACGCTGGCAGTGATTCAGGGCTGTGGAGCTGCAGTGGAGGGATCAGGTGACTCCAACGACTGTCGTTATAACACAATAGAGCACTAACGAAGTCGAAACCATCGTTTCACCATCCCCAACGACCGTCACTCTAACGACTGTCGTTGGCAAATGGAACACCAACGACCCAATGACATCATTGGCCTTGTGACCGCCTCCTAAGAGGTTAAATACCCAGATCTCCACACCAGCTAGTTGGACCAGTCTAGCCTGGTCAAACAAGCACGAACTGATGAAGCCTCTTGGATGAGAGGTGAAACGTCTTCACAGACAAAACCAAAAATCCAGTTGCGTTCGATTCAATTTCCTTGAGATAATTATGACCTGGATGAATGAGAATATTCACAGGNGTGGAGGGATGTGACACTGCTGCACCGGTGCAGCGTTATGCTAATAATAACCAAACAGGAGGATTTCATTACTAATTGAAACACCAGAGTCAAACCAATTTAGTTTTGGTGCAACATCAATCTGATCTAATGTTTTGTTGTTGAACAGATTTTTTTTTCTTTACATTTGAGTTTCCTGGTTTGATTTTACTGTGTAAGAAGGTTTTTAGTAAGTCTGTGTATCTCATTTGCAGAAATGTATATGTTCTCTTTTTTTCTGTTTACTGTTTCTGCTTTTTTAGATTAAAAAAATGTTCTGACAGTTTCGGTTATAATGTAGAAGAACAAGCTCTTCATTAATATTGTATGCATGTTTAATATGGCGGAACTCCATCCTTCGAGGGAAACCCTGATGACCGTTCAGTGATCACCCTTTCACAGTTTTCATGGCTGCAATATTCCACATATTTCATATCCAGACCTTTTACTTAGTAACAATACTACAATTTAGAAGTACTCTGTTACAACTAAAAGTACTGCATGTAACTGCATTCAGTAACTGGATGCATTACTGTGCATAACAATTCATCATATTTCATAAACACAGCACATATTTTTCTAAATATGAATCTGCAAAATAACCAGGAACTGCAGCTTTCAAATAATTGTAGTGGAGTAAAACGCATTAAATTGAATGCAGTACTTGAGTAAATGTACTTAGTTACTTTCCACCAGCAATGTCTTCCCTGACTGAACCACCATAATAAAGGACACTTGTAACTAAATAAGAAAACACCAGATATGTTGAAACAGTATGTTGGACACAGAAATGGCAACATACTTCAGCAAAAGCTGAGTAATCACCTTCATCTGATGATAAACTATTTTTATCCTGATAGAAAAAGTGCCTCCCATGTTGCCAACGCCGATCAAACAGTGTGACTGTTCATTACAGTGTGATTAATGTGAAGTTGATGTAATTCATGTGCAGCAGTCATCCAAGTCACCACATATCGATCACACTGAGCACTTCTGGGGACTGTAGAGCAGCAGCTGAGACACAATGTCCCACACCTGTAAATAAAGCATTAACATTTTTCCCCTCAAAATGATTTCACCTGATATTTGTTGTTAAAACATGTAACAGGTGGAAGTTTGAACCTTTACAGCTCTACAGTTAGTTGCTAATTGTCACAGCCAGTTGTTTTATTTCAAGTTACTCACTTACAATATGAAGATCATCCATCTTTTGAAGAGAACAGAAGGCCTGTGCACACGCATGTGTATATGAAAGCACACACACATTCATACAGAAATAAATGCACATATGCATGTTCACAAAGTCAGATGCAGCACTCCACAGAGCACACAATGAATACAGAACGGATTCAAGCATGCAAATACAGCACTGTGAAAGAAAGGGACAGAGAGAGGAAGGTACGGTGGCCCATCAGTACAAAACACAACATACAGATAAGAAATAAGAGGAAACACGATGCAATTTTAGAAAACACAACATAAAAATGCAACAGTTCACCAACCAGAAAGTAGACCGGGGGTGAAAAGTACATTTAGTTTGTTTTTATTTCCTGCTCTGATGTTTTGTTTTCCAAAATGAGTTTTCTGAAATGACACTATTATTTGAAATGCTTTCTGAAATCCTGTTTAGTTTTATGAAATGTTGAGTTTCTGAAATGCCATCGTGTTTTTCTCGATTTATTTCTGACACGTTGGTGCGTTTTGCACCTCAGGGCCACCACAGACAAAAGACTCAAAAAACACTGAGTGAAAAATACATACCCAACACAGACAACAACACAGACAGAGCAGTTGTTAAGACAAGAAATCTGCCTGCAAGTTTCATCAGGTGTTGTTTTCTCAAAACAGCAAACATTTGTCCACAAATTGAGACAAACAAGTATTCAAGTGCAAAAAGATTCCACCTCCTTTGAATTACTGAATCCAACATGGAATTATTTCTTTCTCTCTCCCCCTGTTGTTTACATGAAACAGACTGTTACCCACCTGTGTTACAAAATGCTAACTCCTATTCACTCAAAAAAATTACTCTTTTAATTAACTTAATTAAATAATGGAAACCATTTCCATATGATTAAATGGCTTTCTTTCAGCATTAAGCAATTCTGTTGGTCCAACTTAACGTACTTGGGTTGGGTCCACTTCATTTATTAGGGTTGATTCAACTTATTTACGAGGGTTGGGTCCGACTTAATTTAATAGGGTTGTCCAACTAATTTTACAGTAGTAAAATTACAGTAATTGAAGTTGGCCCACCAGAAATGCTTAATGCTGAAAGAAAGCTGTTTAATCACATGGAAATACTTCCCATGATTTAATTAAGTTCATTCAAAGAATAACATTTGAGTGTAAACATATTTAAAATGTTTACAGTGAACAGTAACTAACCCCCAAACCTCTTTTTTCAGCTGAAAACCAGTCTATATGGGTATTTAGTAGTGTTGTTGATGGATCCAGGTCTAAATCTTGACGTTTTAGTGGAACATATTTGAATTCTACCTATTGTGTTAAAAATATACATAGCGCCTGCCCTCTACTACTACTACTGCAATTGAATTTTGCTATTGGCTGATTTGGAGGAGTGTGACGAATATGGTAGCAGCTTTCACCACCAACCAACCGACTGTTAACGCCCTCCAATCAGAGGTGGGCGGCTCCACCTCCCCCAGCCCCACACAGTGGGAGTCTGTGAAGTCTGCTCATTTTCAAATACACGCTGATCGAGACTCATCATCATAATTACACAGCTTTTCAACTTATTCCAACGTTTGCTTACATTAGTCTTCTAACATAACGTAACGTTAACATGTATGTGTTCTGAGACGTTACGTTACGTTATCACAGGGGGATTTATTGATAATAGTGGAAGCGTAGTGCAGCAGCCGCTCCACGAACGGTCCACACATGTTACATGTTCAGCCTGTCAGAGACTCCGAGAGCTAAAGCATTACTGGGACTGGAGCCAACGGCTCGAATTGATATGGGTCGAGACCACCACGTCCTCCACCACATTAATGTCCGCTTCAGGAGATTCAGAAGGGGAAAAGTCCTCAACCTCTAAAGAGCCCTTTGTGATCCTGGGTCACTCTCTGTTTATCTCTGGCCACACACATCCACCCCTCATCCCTCCTCAGCCCCTCGCCATCCCCCCTCTCAGCCCCGTGCCACATTTTTCAAACTTATGCAGTGGGTGGAGTTAGGCTCAGGCCTGGGGGTTAAGTTACACTTTAAGTTTCAACAAAGTCTACAGCCTGGTTGGTGTCAAGGCTGGAAACATAACACAAGGCAAACAGTCTTGTTGCAATAAAACTGTATTTCCCAAAATAGGCAATGATAGTGTACCAGCGCTTTACACTGGCAGCTGCTTGCAAACAACACAAAAATGAAAAATACAGTTTCTGTCTCAATTGTTTATGAGAAAATGATCAACAAAATAATACAACACGCTGCTTCCCTTATTTTTGAAATTGCCAACAGAATGGATCTTAGTACTTAATCCGTTCAAAAAAAAAAAGGCAGTCTAAAAAAACAGTCTAAGACCATCTGAACTCTAGATGTTGTTGGGAAATGGGTCCCTGTCTTCGTATTCACATTCCCCTTAAACATTTGCACTTACTAAAT
>NTHP01000594.1:149831-160519 GCA_003416845.1 Oplegnathus fasciatus
TTGCACCTGTAGTTTAATGTGCAGGTGAACTCACAGAAACACAGAAAACGTATTGTCCATACGTTTTTAAGCCGACAGTGGGCAGTCTCACACACTGTGGTTTTTAGGATAGGAAAAAAAAAGGTTAAGAAACAGCGTATACGTTCTTAGACTCTTTGAGCATTATAACTGCTTTTAAATCATGTTTTTGATTGCACAGGGTCTTTAAGGGCTGATTATGGGTCAGCTCTATGAAGCCATCACAAGGGACAGGTGTGAGGTGTAGGTACAGATGTTTTTCCTCAGGTGAGGACGAGTTGGGTAATGTAGCTTTTACTGTGGCAATTATTCTCAATTAAGTGACCAACGGGAAAGCAATGTTTTGAGAGCTTGTCCCTTTGTGGACACTGAGGTGTTCATGCGAGGAACCCCTAAAAGATCAGTGAATTGAGGCAGTTCATTGATGAAGAAAAGAAACTTGACTAACATCTCTTTCTGAACATAATGCTCCGGTTACTCACAGAACATCACAGATTTTGTTGTTATCAAAGCCGTTAGCCGTCTGGCCATATGACAAAGATTTGAATACACTTGTGTCATGTGGTGCGACTGGTTGTTCAGATGTTGGAAGTAGAAGCTCTTCTTATCTCAACAGGAAGGGAAAAAAAGAAAGAAAAACAAGTGATAATGATATTTGCATTGCTGAATGCATCCGTAAATTGTGAGATCAGACAAGGGGGAAAAGTAAGTTAGTAAATCTGAGATATGAGTACAAAACTGGGAGCTAAAATTGATTAAATAAAAAATGTAAATTAAATCTAAAAGTCACAGTCAGCCAGTGAAGGGTGACAAGGATTGCTTAATGTGATCTTGCCTTAGAGTTTTGTTAAAGTAAAAGCCTGGGAGCAATATTGTGCACTAGCTACAGTTCTGATTGCTACAAGATCTGATATAGCAACCACATGAATGCATCGTTCAAATGTTAACTGAAACATAAAACTTCATCTTTTTCACCCAAGAATTGAGTTCGTATATGAATATTTTTCAGAAAAACATGATTTGGCGGAAATGTACGTCAACAAACTGTGCGTTTAAAGAGAATATGTTGTCGTGTTTAAGGCTTCAGTATGTTTCCAACAAATTGGTTTTTACAACGTTTTGTCAAACTACATCTGAAGGCAAAAGTGATTTGTTGAAGGCGGGGTGAAAATCCTGGTATCACAGCCTGACACTGCGTCCCTTCTATCTCCAAGAGCTCTGTTACATTACATTACATTTATTTAGCTGACACTTTCATCTAAAGCGACTTACAGTAAGTTCATTCAACCATGTGGATACAAACAAAAAAAGTCGCAAGAATCATGAAAGTACCTCAAACTTCAAATAATGCACAACTTCAAGTGCTACATTAGAAAGAAAGAGAAATAAAAAGTTTTTTTATTTTGTGTTGTCTAAAGGTGATGAGTTGTACAAATGGGGATGACACACTTTCAACACGTCTCCCCTCAAAGACGTTCACAGTGTTGCAGTCGGTTGTTCACGTGAAAAGTGAAACAGTTTTGTGAAGAATGAAAAGAACTTGCCTACTTTCTCACCTCCACACGCTTGGCCAATCGCTGCATGAAGTGAGCATGAAAGTGGGATTGTTGGTTACGCAGAGTTACAAAACTTGTCAAACACAGACCCTCAACTTTGATACTGGAAAGGTGTGGGGGGAGGGGCTTCACACACTGTTCGACAATCTGACAAGCCAGGTAGTCCTCTAAATTAAACTGCAAAATGCATCATTTGTGACTGCCCTCTAAAACAACACATATAAGTGTTTTCTGATCTGACGTCACTGTCGGCAGGATGCCGATGTTCGTCGGTGCCTTTCAAAACTGTAAGAAATCCCTGTTGAAAAATAAATCCATTTTCTAACAATGTCTATGTAGGTTTAGGCACAAAAACAACTTGGTTATGTTTAGGAAAAGATGTGGTTTGGGGACCTTCGTCGCCGTGGTTACAATAATAACCACTCGGTTAAGTTTAGGGAACAATAACAACAACAACGCTGACTGTTGGTTTGAAATGGGAAATGAACTGGAGTCTTGCGTGTTAATGTCGGATGCTTTGTTGATTCATCAATCCACCCCGACCTCCTCCCTACGCGCACTTTATCGCTCTATAACGTCACCTGTTCACTACAGCCACCAGAAGGTGCCGTCACTTGAACATAAACAAATGTAGTTTTGGGATATTTGCTCATTTTGGCATTTTTCTTTGGAGGAAAGTCTCCAACAAGCACTTTGAACCCTTGAAACCCTTTATGATTATGGGTTATATGAACATATCAATAACCACAAAAGACAGTTGCTCTTGCTATGTGACCTATACAGAAGTTTTCACTCAGGTTTGTGTCTATATGTCTACATTATGTAGACGAATCTGAGCAAGACCAAAACTAATTGCTCATAAGAGCCATCTGTTTTATCAGTTTTATGCAAACTCAAACCATGTTTACAATAAAACATTTCTTTCAGCCAACTTTTAAACTTTAAAAGTCTTCACTAACTAAAAGCAGTGTAGTTGCAGTAAACTCAAATAACATTTGGTTTTGTCTGTCAGTTATTGTGAGTTGAAGGGCTGCTTTATTGGAATAGATCCCACATTTTTGTACCCAAATGGTACAAAAGCAGCCCCAATTATAACTTAAATTACCTGCCTAATTAAATAGAAAGTAGTCCAATTGAGCGGAAAACTACCCAATCTGGCAATATACACATAAAACACATTTTCATCGAACACTCATTCATGTCTTTATTTTTGTATTGATTGTTTTCAGTTTTTATAAGTCAAGATATGTTCAGTTCACCCATAACACAAACATATAAAACTGTTTTCCAAGTATGTAATTAGTAAACATACCAACAAAAAAAGAGAAAAGCAGGAGTAAAAGAGTTTTCCACCATATGTGATCTCCAAAAGTGCTCTTCACTTAAGCAGCCACCCACAGATAAATAATACCCGACACCTCATTCACACAAAAGAACCAATTAGTTGTCTACTCAAGCACTTGGACAGGAGGAATGTCAATCCGCCGCTGTGATTGGTTTGTTAGCCGCTGTGTCGCTCAGATTGCAGCTGACTGATAACAGATTTACCTGAGGGGGGGGCATACCAAAGGCAAGACACAATACATGACCTGCTGACCTTGTCTGGGGGTGTGTGAGCACTTGTATGACTGTGAGGTATAATGTTGGGTGTCCTGTGGTTAGGGTCTGACTCTGGGTGAAAGGTTATGAAATGACTAAGTCAGTGTAACAATATGTCTGATGTGATGGAGAATTCCAACAGCAGAGTAACACATCTCCACAACCTGCTGATGTTTGGTGTGTGTGTTTGTGCTGCATAGACAAAAGTAGATATCTATATGTATGACAAATATATGACACCTTCTATGAAGGTGAAGCATGATATGATTTGAGACACTCACAATTTGCAAACTGGGATGATATTAAAGTAAATTACTGGTTAAACTTAATGTTATTGTGCCCCAGACAGTGTTGATTTGGTGGATTTGCAGGTCAAAGGATGTCTAGACGTTTAGGTTAAAGGATTTTTAAAGGTTCACATTTTTACAAGTCTATCTCAAAACAAAACGTACGTACCCGTCTGCACATTGAAGCCGTTTCTGGTTGCAGTTATTGTTCCTCTGGTCCATCCTGGCTGTGAGGAGATCTCTTCCTAAAGCGATTTCAATGCAAGAAATGGGGGACAAAATCCAGAGGCCTTGTTCTGTGTAAAATTAGAGTCCAAAGTTCAGCAAAAGCCAATGTGAAGCTTCAGCAGTCTGAGTTAGTCAAGTTAGATCAAGTGGGCATCCCTCAAAGTTGCAGTCTTTTAAGTAAAAACATTCCCTTTGTTTTTCCCTTCAACAGACAGCGTTTCCTTGCAGGCCACAGCGGAGGGAGAGTAACATAAAGAGGGAATTTTGTACTTAAAAGAATGTGACTTTGGGAAATATCCACTTGATTTGTCTAACCCAGACTGCTGAAGCCTGATTTTAGCTTTTGCTGATGTCTGGAAGGTATTTTGGCACAGAACAAGGATTTTGATGTGGATTTTTTCCGACACTGAAATTGCTTTAAGAAGAGATTTCTTTGTGGTGAGTATGAACCAGAGAAACAATTACAGCAAAAAAACTGTTAATGTACATATGGACAGACACTCTGTCTCCTAGAAATTAGTTTATATACAACAGATTTTCAACAGCAAATAATTGTGTAATAAGTTTTGAAGGAAACTTGCCGACCAGGCCGTGTTTTCTATTAACATAATGAAATGTTCATGTAACTGGCAGGTTTAAAATATCTTGATACTGAATGTATCAGTAAAATGTACATGTACATGTGGTATGCAGTGACTTGAGAAACAACATGATGATTAACATTTAACTGAAACCACAATCTTTCCCAAGCTTAACCAAAGTACCTGATCACAGACGGGAGTCTGGATGCCAACCCCGGACTCTGGTGTCATAGTCCTGCGCTTTGTATTTTCACCACCCATGTGACTTCGGTGAGGTTCATGAAAATGTAACACTTTATTCATTCAACAAGACTTTGCTGTGAACATAGTGTTTGTCACCACATTGTTATTGGGAAAATAATTTGGTAGTATATAAAATGTAATTTCTAGGAGACAGGGTTGATGGACAGGTCAATATTGTATTAAGACAGACCTGAAAAAATTTGAAGCTTCAAACCTTTAAAAGTGGGCAAAATGTACTTGTAGTTTTTTTTTTTTTTAATGATAAGATTTCATTGTGGAATGACGTCTTGTGTATTCTTCTGTTAACCTGTTTCCAGACCTCCGAACTGTCGTCCATGTCAGATAGACAGAATGAATAAAGTGAAACAACATTCAGTCTGATTATCAGGCTTCTGTAGGTCGTAACTGCTATAGAAGACATCTTAACTAATTTCATCTACAAATTACCAAACTCTTGCTTACTGACACATCATATTGTTATTGTTTTATATTTGCACTCTTTCCTACTTTGTATTGCAACTGTTGCACAACGATTTCCCATGAGATGAATGAAGTAATATCTTATCTCTATATCCATACTTGCTTTGGACGATAAGATCAACTATTGTCTGATTTTTTGAAGGTATAATATATATATTTAAAAATGAAAATGCCATGACCTTTTCATATTTCCAACATACCCCATGGGTTATATAAGGACTCACTCATTAGATATCATGTTGCAGGCTTACATGAGTTGAAATACAGGTTGTACTGTACATCTTCTCTTATTCAGTTTTAGCAGAGTATTTACGATGAGTTTGTGTGTCAGAAGTATATAGAAGTTACTTTAAAATCAAGAATTGCATTCATTACTGCAGCTGTGCCTCTGTGTTTCCTTATTTTATTTAATTTTATTGTGTTTTTCCCACTGCCTCCCACTGTTATAAAACAGTTGGAGACCATAACTGCTGGGAGGTCGGTCAAACCTGCAGTCGAACAGAAAGTAGTAGCTTCTGAAAGTGGCTAACACAGTGGGGGGTTCAGCCATTTCTTGAGTATTAATGGCAGTAAGAATAAACTTACACTGTTATTTTCCCTTAACACACAATTCTTTTGAATTGGAGTTGGTTCTCCAGTTAAAAGTTTAAAAACAAACTTTAAATGTCTCAATGAAAACAAAGTACACCATTGTAATTTGGTTTGTTTAAACCTCAAAGATGAACAAGAATGTATCAAGAGCTTTAACTTCAGCGGGTGTGCGATGACCCTCTCAGTAAAAAGTATGAAGCTTTTTGGATCGTGACCCGTCCCTCTCTGCTTGACCTCTGACACCTGATGCCTTGACCCTGAGGTCAGGAGAAAGCTGCTCATGTGTTGGAGATTGGCAGGGTCAGGTGGAGGGCAACACGACACCCAAGAAGGTGGATGATATCTAAAGCAAGGCCACCCAAAAAAGAAGAAACAAGTTTTCCTTATGTTTGAGATGTGATTTTCAGTAAAGCTACACACAGAATTGTGTTTTAAAGGCACATTTACTTCAGGTATGTTCAAACTATTTTATTAAAACTTGAAGTGTTTTAGCTTATTCATTAATATTTCCATTTGGACAGGTGGAAACTTAGTAAGTTGAACAAGTGAAACTAAATAACCAAACTGATGCACCTCAGAGACATGTAGGAACCAATGTACCCCGTGTGCCTCCACCCTGCATAAAGGCTACATTTTTAGCCAAGTGTGAACTTCAAGTGTTGCTGAACAGATACGTCACCCTGCAGCTCTGTTGCAGAATGGTCAGAGAGGTCAGACATACCAACACACCACCCCTGAACCAATCCAAACCAGGTACAGGACATACTACACACACTAATGTGGTGTAAATGGGCATGAAGTGTGTTTCGACTACATAGAGTTGGCTCGATTTATAGCTGCATTGGTAAGAATTGCTGCTTTTGCTGTGCAACATTTCCACACACATCCCTGAATACATTGCTGGTGATGTGTCAGTCTTTAAAATGTGACAGTATGAAATGTCTTGTGAGGTTTCATTTTTAGCCAAGCTAGCTGCGTGGCTCTTTGGATTGCAGTGTCGTTCTGTGTGTCAGTCAGTCGGCCGGTCCATCACTTTGGTCCAAACTGAATCGCTGGATTGCCATAATATTTTGTTCAGACGTTCATGTTCCCCAGAGGACGAATCCTACTGACTTCGGTGATCTTCTGACTTTTCCTCTAGTGCCACCAGAAGGTTGACAATTTGGGCTTTTAGTGAAACATCTCAACAACCATTGGATGGATTGCCATTAAATTAGTTTTAGACATTCATGTTCCCCTCAGGATCAACTAAATTTGGTGATCCTCTGGTCAACATGTTAATGTGTCCAGTACTTTAACTTTGTGACCAAATACCTGCAAAACTAATGACTAATGATGCTGAACATGGTAAGTATTGTACCTGTGATCAGTGTACAAAACACACACACACACATCTGTCTCGTCCAGGTGTTGAGTCCAAAACAGTGATTTCTGCTTCCCAAGCACTTGCAAATAAATAAATGTATAAATAAACGAAGGGAACACTCCAAGAGTGGCGAGTCCTTGGGAGGCAGAAAATTTTACACCTGTTGTTAGCGTTGTCACTGTGAGCATGCTGACCTCATAGCGTTTAGCTGCAGCCTCACAGAGCTGCGAGCATGTCTGTAGACTCTAAGTCATCTGATACGGTGATTATATATCATATATTATATGTTGTGTGCGACAGGAAGTATAGGTGAGTCTTCTGCTGACACTACACAGCACTTTGACTGCATTGAATAGTTCCCGATCATTACCAGCATTAATCATCACATCAGTTTGCTGGGAGTAAACCAGCCATCTGGCTAGCTTGCTGGCAAACATGCCACAACATACTCAGGCCACTCCTGAGGCAAATCCAGAAGTCAGGCACATTTGCTGCAGCAGCAGTCAGTGCTGACGAGCAGATTGCCTGCTTGCTTGTGCTCGGGCCACAGCATGGTGTGAGGCAAAAACATTTGTAATGACAATCAAACAGGACTGGGCTGCATTGTTACAACAACTAATGAGCTCATTCAAACACGCTGGACACCCACACAGGTGATTTCAGTTATTGTGGCTGATTAGACCTCCTCGCAGGTAGAAGCTGGAGGGAAGAGCTGTGCTGCAGACTTGCTGAAGTCATCTTATACAAAACAAATGAATGTGTCAGCCATCCCACCCAAAGGTGTGACCAAACTAGGTAGATGTCAATCAAACATTGTCTGTACACCCCCACACGGTCCTGTGGCGGGGTCTAATCAGCCTCTTCACACGATAATCAGCCTCTCCATCAGAAACACCTGTGTGGGAGTGCAGAGCCTTTAAAATCACTTTGAGTTTATTGTAAGCTCCACAGTCTAGTGTACTGAATGACCCCACTTGTTTGCAAGTTTTGTTTTTATGTTTTTTCACCTGCTTTCATCTGATAATTCCAAGTGCTTTAACCTCTTTGTTTTCAGCCTCATTTAAACTAATCACTGCTGACATACTAACTGACACTTTAACTATAACGCCTCACATGCAAAAAATGAATCATTAAAGCATTTTAGCCTGTTTATCTTTACTTTAACCCGCACCTGCAGCTTTCAGCGTAGGCAGGCACAGTTTCTTTTTCTCATTATGTCTCATCTCATCTCTATTTAATTATTAGGGCGTTTACTATGTAGGCTTAAAGTTTAAAATGTAACCATATTCAGTTTAACACTGAGAACTTAATTAACAGGGACAACACAACATTACATAATTATCACATTATCAAAGCATGGCCCTTAAACAGAAATATCTCATACAGATATAATCTATGATTTTAATTGATTGGTCAGATATAAAGATGTTAATCTATTAGCTTTGGTACCTGTTGCCATGGTGACTTTTGTACTTGGCCTCCTAAGCCACCTACACTCAGACTTCATGATAAGGAATCAGCAGCTCTTTGCTCTTCATTAAGTATACTTGATGAGATGTCAAGAACGGGGTGAATTGTCTCTATTTGACTCACTTCTCTAAAGGGATTCAGCAGCTGTGGCATGAGGAGAATTTACTTCAGATATGTGATATTTCTTTCTTCACAGTGGCCTTCGTTTAGCATATTTTCACTGTATTTGTGTCTGTTTGTCCTGTTGCCACTTTGATGCTATTATAATACAGTTTGGTACACTACTGGTCAAAAGTTTGGGGTCACCCAGAAAATTTCATATTTTCCATGAAAACTTTTATACATCAAATGAGTTGCAAAATGAACAGAAAATATAGCCGGTGACATTGACAAGGTTAGAAATAATNTTTGAGCTGTTCTGTGAAGGGAGTAGTCCACACCTTTGTAGGAGATCTTCAGTTTCTTGGCAGTTTCTCTCATGGAATAGTCTCATTTCTCAGAACAAGAACAGACTGACGGGTTTCAGAAGAAAGTTCTTTTTTTCTGACCATTTTGAGACGATAATCGAACCCATAAATGCTGATGCTCCAGATACTCAACTAGCCAGAAGAAGGCTAATTTTATTACTTCTTTAATCAGCACAACAGTTTTTAGCTGTGCTAACATAATTGCAAAAGGGTTTTCTAATGATTAATGAGCCTTTTAATACAATAAACTTGGATTAGCTAACACAATGTGCCACTGGAACACAGGAGTGATGGCTGCTGATGTAGATATTCCATAAAAAATGAGCTGTTTCCAGCTATAATAGTCATTTACCACATTAACAATGTCTACACTGTATTTCTGATCAATTTAATGTTATTTTATTTGAAAAAATAAGTGCTTTTCTTTCAAAAATAAGGAAATTTCTAAGTGACCCCAAACTTTTGAGCGGTAGTGTACATTTCATGCACCTATAGGGATTTAGTTTATTATGATGGGGTCCAGTATGATTAAATACAACATTATTTAGTGCCAGAAAATTAGGAATTTGTTGTTTATTCTGTAAGTACAGAGTGAGTAGTACTAGTAAATATTTTATTTAAAAAAATCCTCTCAGATTCTCAAGCTACATGTGTGTACATACAGTATGTGTGTATATAAATATATATATACACACTGTGTATACGTATATATAGCGTAAAATGGCTTCAGTCAGTTGAGGTTGACCCATAACTTCATGGGTTATGATGGGTACGATTTTCATTGCCTCTGGTTCTCCCACCGTGACTAACGGGTCACTGCCTTGATGTTCCACTTGTATTCAGTAAGTTGTCTACATGACACGGTTTTATCAGGTGTGTTATAAAGACAAGACAAGTTTTCTGAATTGTACATTACTTGTTCATTGGTCGACATTAATGACAAATCACTCGGCTGCAGAGAACGAAGAAGTGCTTTTCTGAGCGAGGGGCAGAGTGACAGGTTACATGGGCAGTCACTGGCATGACAACGCTGGCAGAGGTGACCTTGTGAACTCTGCTGGAGAGCAACAAATGCAGAGTAAATGACATTATGAAGAGCTACAACAGAAACCAGATGCGCCCGTCATATCAAGCGCTCTCCTGTAGAGAGAAGCCTGCATCAATGGAGCTGCGAATTGCTCTCAGCTTTGGCCAGTTTTCAAGCTGTTAGAATCAATGCAGAGATAGCTCGCTCAGACAAAACTCTTGGTGCAATGTTTTCAAATTGGTGAATGTTACCCCCCTTTAGCACAGAGTAAAATTGGGGATTGTTGCTTGGAAAATCCCTCTGTGAGAGAAATATGTGGCCTTTCTCATCAGTCAGAGGGTCAGAGGCACTCAGGGAATCCTTTATTGTAGCAGCATGGTTCCTGCTGTCTTAGTGCGATCTTCAATCTGTGTCATGGGGCTTAAATATTGTCAGACTCTCACATTGTACACACTACGGTCAGACATTTGGCAATATACTGCTCAACTGGCAACATGGTGGTAAATTATATCTCTCGTTATAAACTTTTGCCCTCTCACCCCTGTTTCACATCACTAAAACACACATTAGCACCCTGTGAACTCGTGTAACTTAGTACACAGGAAGAGGAAGCTATAGCCTCTGAGCTTTCTTTTCAGCACTGTGTCAACTGTCTGCCAGCCACCTTCTAATGCGTATGAGTGTTGCAAATGCAGGCGTGACTCGCAGGTCATGTTTGATGTGAAAAATCAAATGAGTGATAAAAGAGCAGCAACAGTATTTGGGGATGCTGAGA
>NTHP01000594.1:160596-175230 GCA_003416845.1 Oplegnathus fasciatus
TTTTTTTTTTTTTGCCTTACTCTGAGATCAAAACACACACTCACACTCAAAATCCTGCATTTGGTTCTCGTTTTGTACTCCCTCCATGTCCTCTGTTAAACTCGTCATCCCTGCCGCCCGCGAGAAAGGAAATGATAAGGAGCTCCGTTTTTTACTGAATGCAAATCAATTTCCAGATATTTTACGCCTCGGCTGTTTTTACGGTTGACCCGGGGGTTGAAGTGAACTGTAGGGGAGAGGCCATTTTGGAGAATTCAATCTTCTTCTCCGTCACTGTGGTCATTCAGTGTGTCAGCAGAAACACCCCAGGGGACTCTCTCTCTCTCTCTCTCTCTCTCTGACTCTCTCTCAACTCTTTTACAACCACCGCCAGTGGTGGAAGTAGGTAAGTGCTCAGATCCTTTACTTAAGTAAAAAAAATAGAAATACCATAGTCTAAAAATACTCCATTACAACTAAAAGTACTGAATTCTAAATGTCAAATAAATGCAGTGGAGTAGAAGTATAAAGTAGCATACCCTGAAAATATAAGTAAAGTACACGTATTTCAAAATTGTACTTAAGTACAGTACTTCATTAAATGTACTTGGTTACATTCCAGCACTGACCACCCCTCTCTCTCTATTCCTTCATTGTTCTAAGCTTCTCTTCGTCTTTCGACACGTTTTGCTTCAGACTCTCTGCTCTTTACAACGCTGCAATCTTCTTCTTTTTCTCTTCATCATGTTGTTTCTCCCCTTTTTCTCTGTGCCTCTGTTTTATGAACACATATTTATGACCATTTCTGTCTTTCTGTCTGTCACTGTATCTCTTTACTTGGCTTCGTGTTTGCTCTTTGCTTTGTGTCTTTTAATTACCACACTCTGCATGTATTTGGTCTTATTATTATTATTATTATTATTGAGATTATTATCTTTTCTCCTCAACCCTGACTTCTTAACATTACTTCCTAGTTCTCTGAAAAATTCTAATTCTAAGTGCTGTATTAGCATGAATGTGTTCAGATACAGTGTTGTCAAAGCACTGTATGAATAAACTCACAGTATTTTGAATATAATATTTACATACTTGTATGTACATATTTTAGCAATAGAGCAGTCAAAGAAAGGTGAAGAATAAAAAAATGAAAATCGGAGGGTTTTGTGTGGTGTGTGTGTGGACAAATCCGGGTTGAGGGCGGAGGTCTACAAGACACCGGTACTGTGGTGGAACAATACTTGTACTCTGTGTGTAACTTTGTAAAGTGAAGGATTTAACTTTTCATTCTCTTTTGCCAAGAAATATTCGACACACTTGAATATATTATCATCTCAATACCACTGAAACATAATTATAATTATATTATTATATAATTAAATGCCAAACCAAAACCACACAGTTTGTTCTGTGCTATTATCAGCTGAGGCAAAATCCACCCTTTGCACCATGAAATTAATTTGACTTTAATTGATCTCCATTAAATCCTTGCGATTACCTTCTGGGCCGACCGGGGAGCGCTAAAGGTCAGTGTCTGCCTGCGGTGTGCTGCTGGGCTGGGTACACTCTGCATAGCTGACATTCCACTTTTACAATTTCATATGATTTAGATTTTTATTCAATGATTTTATCTGATTAAAATGCAAGGAATCATTGATTGCAAATTTGTTGATTCATAATTAGAAGCTAACGGGTAATTTCTGCTGGATTTAATTAGGTTACACTTTCACATCCAGGACAAAAACGTTAATGTTTTATTTATCGCAGGCTGTCATAATATTTAAAACTAGTGATTTGAGACTGAAAAAACTTCATGGCTAATTTCATCTGTTGAAGAGGGCGATTGTGGACGCTGAAAAACTGGTTTCACTGTCAGTGAATGATGAGTTTGATTCTGCCACCGGTGGCATCGGTAAAGAGCACAACACATGAATAAACTGGCAGATATTGTGTGAGTTACCCTTAGATACAAAATATTAATAATCATGCACATGGTGACAAACAAACTGTCCTTTGATTTCCCAGCACAGTCTGATTTTGTTTTTCATTAAACTGTGGATGTTTGTTCGGGAATTTTGAGAGAAATTCTTCCCAGATTTGACTTTGGGCACTTTGTTGGTTGGGGTGGATTGTTGGACATACAAAGTTCAGGACGGTGACTCCAGAGACTGGGGTTCACGTCCTGAGTCAGACTATGTGTGACTCTGTGTTAGGTTTGTTACCTTGGACAGGAGCGAATGAGTAAATGTAAGCAGTGCAGAAGAGTGAAACTGTACTATGACAAGCTACCCTGTGACACCTGTGTCTTACTCTAGAAAACAAACTGCAAAGGATCATGAGATATGATACTGACTGTCCGTGAATAAAGAAATCTTTAGTCTCACTCTAACTTGCAGGTGCACGTCCGTGTTTTATTGTGCAGTTGAAATGCAGATCTCTACTTTGCTTTGGCTCAGCCAATGTGTGTGTGTGTGTGTGAGTGTGTGTGAGTGATGAGGGCTTTACATCTTTCTCCCCATCTGCTTCATGGCAGTAAACAATCCCACAGACCCACAGAGAGATGAAGAGACAAAAGCACTTTTTTCCTTCTTTGTAAGAACTTTTCATTTTTAGTGTTCAATGTGTGTGCGTCAGCGGTGGACGAATTATTCAGATCTCTGAATTAAGTAAAAGTATTATTACCAAAATATAAAAATACTCTATTTCAAGTAAAAATTCCGCATTCAATATCCCAGTTAAGTAAAAGTACAAAAGTATCATCAACAAAATGTACTAAGTATCAGTAGTAAAAGTACATGGTTGTGCAGTAAAATTACTCCTGTGACTGATGTGTGATTCTATCTGACATTATTAGATTATTAATACTGATGCATCAACGTTAGAGCAGCATTTTACTGTTGCATCTGTGTGTGTGTGTGTGTGTGTGTTCCCTACTCATTATGACAGTTGTGTTCACATAAAGCAGAACAATGACACCATGATACAATCCACTGTAATATACTGTAGCTTTCCTACGAACTGATGAAGCCTCTTGGATGAGAGGTGAAACGTCTTCACAGACAAAACCAAAAATCCAGTTGCGTTCAATTCAATTTCCTTGAGGTAGCACTGAGATGTGATACAACTTTTAAATTTCCAGATTTTTAGAAGTTTGGGGCAAGCGAGTCGCAATGTTTTCTTTTGGGAGGGTTTGTGTTTCAAATGACAGTCTTGACAATGACAGAGAGAACAGTACAAAAAGTCACATTGGAATAAGAGCTTAAAGAATCTGAGAGACATTATACTGTTTTCTCACCAGGGCCATGCAGACTGGTTAGGAAGAAAGCAATCGAAAAAAAAACAGAAATGGAGGGGGGGACCCCTTGTTGATTAGCTTAGTCAATATGAATACAAATGAATGGAGCATAGATTAGTGTTACATCTTATCTAGACTGCAGGAGGATTACATGACAACAAACTGCTTTGGCAGCAGGTTAATAAAGATGGTCACCTCATGGTTTGGGAGGGAAGAGAAGCAGAGCAAATGTATGGAGTGTATAGTGCATTGTGGGAAGGAGCAAGAAGAAGAGAGCGATAGAATAAAACGTGATGGAGGTGCACCATGTTGATTAGCCTAATCCAGCATGAATACTAATGGGAGGACGATAAGACATGCAGATCAGTCTGAAAACCCAGCAGACTGCAAGAGGATTAGTCCACATAAAGGATGTTGGATCATTTCAATAGTCATACTTAGAGGTTTGATGCCATCACTGAGTTTCCTGCTTGTACCTTACATACTGAGCCTTAAATACTCATCAAAAGGTTTCTATTTTTTTAATTTCCATTTTAATTTTTATGCTGTTATTCTTATTTTTTGCACTTTGAATTGTCTTTGAGTATGAAATGTGCTACAAATAAACGTGCCTTGCCTTGTCCATAATGACAGCCGTGTACGTTGCATCACGGGAAAAGGAAAGAGAAGCAAAGGTAGCAAAAAAAGAGGAACTGTGGCATCATTGGCTGAGTCCAACATGAATACAAATGGATAGAAAAGTGGATTAGTATTACAACTATCTTTCAGAAAACACTCTGGAACTTGAAGATGAGGATTAGTATACATGACAACATGCTATATTGGCAGATTGGATCCAGTTCATAGACATGTGTTTGGCAATCGGACGGAGAAGCATGATAAAGTAATCTCACAGAAATGCAAGAAAGACAGAAGGAGCTCTGCAGTAGATTTAACTGCACATTATATTGTGGGAATGCTGAGAGAAAGAGATAGAGGGACCTTGTGTTGATTAGCTGAGTCCAAATAAATGCCAATTGATGGACAATGTACTGGGATTAGACATGCAGATCCTTCCAGAAAACCCTCTGAAACTTTCTCTGCCCCTTTATCTCTCTTCTCTTTCATCTGGTCTGGAGGAGATTAGTCCAAATGCCAGCATATAATGTTGATTAGCGTCAACTCACATTCTTTGCACTGAAGTGAATCTGCAGCAGCACCCGGGTAATGCATGTAGATGGATTAGCTAATATATTTAGATTTTTGAAATTTCCTTTCATAACACGTTCAAAGTCGTGCTAATAAGGCCAGCTGAAGTGGACTGAACTGAATTGAACTTTTAACCGTCAAAGAAGTCCAGCATCTGTCCTCCATCAGAACGAGAGAGAGTTCTGCATTCTTTTGCTTCTCTCAGTCAGACTGTCCTTGCAGACGGTGGCCGGGTTGAAAATATACTTAGAATTTTCTGAAAAAGTCCACTTTAGAGTTTAAACAACTTTACACCCATCAGAGAGCTCAGATGTGTCCATCAACAGAAAATGACATTGTACTAAGTAAGTAATTGCTGAGATCTGGGAACACGGCAACATCGAAGTCAGACAGGGCAAGAAACACACTCAGACAGGTGGTAAACAAGCCAACAGTTTATCTAATCCACTTTGAAGGTGAAACTGAACGTGGGTGCACCCAGAATGTAGGTTATAATCCCTTACTGCACAGGAAAACCATGTACACACAGAAAGAACGACTGGTCAAAGCTAAACAAGGATGTTTGTCAGTAAAGTGAAGTGTGATGGATACGTACAACAGTTATAACACAGCTGTTCCCTGAACACACTCACGAGGGACAAACAGGAACATCTTCGTGTCAAACATGTCACCTGCAGGTCATGTTTTCAAATTTCCTTCAGTAGCTTAACATTTTTGCCATCTCACAACAGTTGACGGTTTGAGTGGTAATTTTACTGTAGGTGGAGTAATAACTAGCAAAGACAGCAGGAGCACTTTAGAATGATGGTTATGAAGCGAAGACTGAGGTTAAAACGCACCTCTCTTCAGAGCTTCAAGCTCTTAATAAGGCACGCTGCTGCGGAAATGTCAGCTCATGGAATTCTTCATTACTATCATCCAGAAAAGTTTCTGTATGAGTGCTTCTAAAGTTTATCAAGACGTCTTGAGCAGTAGCACACCTCCCCAAACATTTTGAGTGCTTAAACTAATCTCTCCCAAACAAGCTGGCTAACCTGGACTTTATTTCAAACCTGTCTGATCGTCTGACTTGGTAAAGACCTTGTCCCAGATCTCAGCAATTAATATAATGAACAAAAATATGATCCAGGTTGTATGAAACTCTTATTTTAAGATCCAGAAGTGTTTATTTATAAGTGTGATATTAGCCACCGTAATAATATCAGGGTGTCAAGTTGTGTTACTACTTTACTTGTCGTTAAGCTTGTACACTGTACTTTGTAGATCGGGGTACATGGCTTGGCAGCTTGCCTAAATCCATTCTGCTCATTTTTATTGAGTTGTTTGAACTAAGACAAAGCACAAAACAGGATGATGAATAAAAGCAAGAAAATATGATAGTAAAACTAATCAAAAGATACCAATAGGTGCAGGAGTAATAAAAAAAAAAAGGGATGCTGAAAAATCTCTCACCTCATTACACTCACTCAGTTGCAGTTGTTGTCTGGACTTCTCATCAGTTATAGTGACTCTACTGATTCTTTATTGACCACTGCAGGCAAACTGTCTTTTTGCTTACCCTCCTCCAGGCAGAGCAGGATCCCTGCAGGTGGTTTACATGCAGTGTCTTACCTGTTGGATTCTTCCACCTCCCAGCCCGTATCTAACTGCCTACTCTTTCAATAATGTGATCAAAAAAACATGATACATGTCCTGGATAAGCATGTGTTATAATGTAATTACTGAGCTGTACATCAAAGTAGATTCTCAGGATCAAATAATCTGGTTTGGACTCAGAGAAAACATCTAAAAACATGTAGTTTTTTAGACACAGTCACTCATGTAGGACAAATCATTTGGCAAGGAAGAAGTTAAAACTCACTTTTTTTTAAAAAAAAGATCAAAATCTGTTTGGGTGTGTTTTGCTAGTAGTGGCTAATGTTGCCTGGAGCTTCCAGCCTGCAGCAGAATTGAGGAGCTACAGAGGTTTGGGAAGCTCACTTCTTTCTAACTCCATAATTCCAGATTTTAGTAATTCTCAATTCTTGTAGTCTTCAGCCCCAACCAATGCTGACTCGAGTGACATCACTTGAGGACATTTATCAGACTTCACACAGCTCCTCTGGAGACACTAAAGGTGCTTTCACACCTGAGCAGTTTGGTCCGTTTTAATCGAACCCTGGAGCGTTTCGTCGGATAGTCCGGTTCGTTTGGGGCGGTGTGAAAGCTCATTCGAACTCTGGTCCGCCTGAAAACGGGGGTCTCGGTTCGCTTCCAAGTGCACCAGAGTTCGGTTCGCTACAGGTGAGAACGCGATCCGAACCAGATACAGGAAGTGAACCAAAAAACAGTGAATTGCAGATGATTACTTTCAAATCCATAACTTATTATGACCTCGCCCGTCGTCTGTCTAACAAGGACAACACATCATAATCCCTCTCTCTCATCAGGGCCTTCTCCTTCTCACTCACTGTCCCGTCAGCTGCTCATAGTTTGCCTTCTTGTAAAGTGTTTGATTGATGGAAACACCAAAGCAAAACCAGAAAACTCAAGACCACATAAATTTGGTGTTGTTCCATTATTTCTGAGATCAGGAAGTGTCGGCGAGTTTCACTCTGATATTTTGTCCAATAGACGAGCGACCGTTTTGACCGCGTGACATTTGTTTACAATGTTTGGTGGTTTGACAAAGTTACGGTGTGAACGCAACCGAACCAAATGAAAAATGCAACAATGTTGCAACTTCACCCCCAAATCGCACCGAGACCACCGAACTACAGGCGTGAAAGCGCCCTAAAGGCTTTATACAACTTTTTTCACGTATAAAGTAGAACTCCTCAACATGTGTGGAAACGCACGCTGATGTGGAAAATTGGTGGCGTTCCCCTTTAAATAACTAAAGCTGATAAATGATGAGTGCTACAGTGTAAATGTGGGTTTGTGTATCACGGGAATGATTTGGAGACAAAATGTCTGTGCATCGTCTCAGGGCAGCTATTGTGACGATGTTTCAGGTAACAGTCGAGATGTTTCTCTTCTTCACAATGACAGGATCCGCCTCATTCGTCCCTGCCTCTTTCTCTCCATCTGCCTTCTTCCCATCCACTCTCCCCGTCTAAAAGTTTACTCATTCATTCTTGGAACACGCAGCAGCTCTCGTTGCCAAAAACCACTTGATTTATGTCCTCCAAGCCTCACTACTTGGGAGAAGAAAGAAAGAATGAGGGAGGGAAAAAGAGAGGAAGAGACAGCATCGTCTCCACTTGGAGAAGACAGACACATGGTGAGAGAGAATCCCCTGCTTCTCAAATTAGTCAGATTCCATGACTCACACACACTCTCACACTAACACGCACTAACACACACACACATAAGGCTGTGCTTATGCTAATGCAATTAAACACTCAGGGAAGGAGGGAACGAGCGCCAGCAAGGGCGCTGCTCTCGCTGATGCTGATGAGCTGAACAGAGAACATTGCATTACCATTACAGATGGGAGAGAAGGTGGAGAGCTGCAGAGGGGAGAAAAAGGGAGAGAGAAAGAGCGGAGAGGGAGAGGTGATGCAGAAGAGGAGAGGGGCTTCTGACGGGGAAAAAGAATGAGTGGGGAGGGGAGGCAGAAAACAAAAGGATGAAGAACAGAGGGAGGCAGAAAGGGAGGCAAAGATGAAAAGAGTCCAGCAGAGGAAGAAAAAGAAATGAATGTTTATGTAAATGTTTGTGGAGAGAGAGTCCATTATATCCTGATCAATACATGTATTTGTTAAGTCTTCACATTACAGCGGTTGGCCCACACACACACACAAAAAACATTGTTTTTGTCAATTAGGAGGACACTGCATTGACTTACGTTATTCCCCGGAGACTTAACCCAACCGAAACCCTAACAACCTAAAGCCAGCCTTAAAATGTGGTCCTCACACACATACTGTGAGCCAGTGGCTCAGGAGGCACCACAGGGTTACGGTTCGATCTCCCACCTCCACATGTCGAGGTGTCCTTGGGCAAGACATGAACCCCAAATTTCTCCTGATGGTTGGCCAGCACCACGTTGGCGTGGTAGCTCGCTGTCATCAGTGTGTGACTGTGTGTGTGAATGAGCAGCTATCGTGCTATCAACGTCAGTGCAGAAAAACATATCATGAATTTATTTATGCAGACATGCACAACCACACGTACCCTCTTCACACAATCATAGATACTCTCTCCACCTCCACCTCCCACACACACACACACACACACACACACACACACACACACAGAAATGTAAATACCCCTCACTTAAAGTACAAAAAATGTATTATAATGTACTGTCTCTGCAGTTTTGTCCAAAGACAAAATTATACATCAGTCATCATTATACAACGACATATCACCCATATTACCACACACACACACACACACACACACACACACACACACACACACCTAACAGTGCAGGGTGGAAGTTAATATAAAAGCAAATCTCCAGACATCATTCCGACTGTATTCGTGCTCGCAGGGGCCCTGTTCCACAGTAATGTGAATTGCGAGTATCATCACTCTCATCACTATAGATGGATCTCTACAGGGGCATTAGATGATCTGTCTGTGTCATTTGCCCATTTGCGCAAAAAGCATTACATCTGCCATTTTTCCGTGATATTACCCATCATCAGTGCCTGGGAGAAACTGGAGTAGTAAGAATAGTAAGAAAAAAAGTTGATGTTCTCATTTACTGGTTATGTAATTGGTAGCTCCTCGTGTGAATTTGTGTATTTGTGACAACGGATGTTGCAGGAAAAGACCATTCAAGCTCAAGAAATTTAGGTTACAAAGGAGACCACTTTTCCACAATGGCCCAGTCTCAGGTCATTTAAGCAGTAAGCCCCCAAGTGCAGCGCTTTACTGTGATTTTTAGGACCGTAAAGAAGGTGCTGATAGGCTCGACATGCAGCAAAGTGATATTCTTTAACCTTTTATTAAATTGCTTTAAAGCACTGCCTGCAGTTTGTACTTTAATAAAAGAAAGAGAAAGAAATTTCAAATTAAAGTGTTACTTCAGGCAGAGCACTGTACAACACAGCTGTGATGGACACAGCTGTTGACTTTTTTTCTTCGATCAATGTGAAAAAAAAATTCAAGGTAACTGCTCCAGCAGCCGTTACAACAACTTCTTTGTTGAGTAGCTGAAAATGACGTAGGCAGGATGGATATGTTTGATCAACCATCAGCTGACATGAACAAGATGTCAGGCTGGATGAATGACGTGAAAGGAAGTTCAGTCTGCTTATATTAATGGCAGGATTAGTTCTCTAGATTCAGATCGTAAGCGCCTTTGTGACTGAAATATAGGTATTTCAGGTAATGTAATGGACCTCTGGCAACCACGTTAAACGTACTCAGTGTATGGGCAATTATGCCTGCAAATGGCACTGACATTAGTGATGGGAACCCCGGCTCTTTTTAGTGAGTCAGATCATTTGGCTCAGCTCAGCAATAAGAGCCGGCTCTTTCGGCTCCCAAACAGCTCTTCATTTAGTACCACTTTTATAATTCAGCCAAATTTAGCAATGGTGACCTGTGATTGGTATGTGTGCACATATATCACTTAAATGACTCAATGTAATTATACTAAACCTTAGAATTTCCAGAATACCATAATTTTTCATTATGTTTGGTATAAAAACCTTAAATAATGTACATCAAACACTATTACACATGCGTATATAACATTTTATTTGTATTGAACTTTCCAAAACACAAACCATTCCAAACAAATCACACTCAATGGAGCGGGGTGTGCCATATAACTAATAAAAAATAAAATATAATGGAGGGGGGCAACATACAAACGTCTCACCATGCTTGGCTCTTCATGTTATTACCAAAGTGACATGTTTCTGGATGGTATTTAACACATACGTTATAGGATCATCCTTTTATTCTGTCTTGTATTGGCTCTCAGATGGGAGCCGGCTCCCATCGCTCACTTAAAGGAGTCGACTCATAGACCAGCACATCACTAGTTGACATACATAGTAGTAGTATTTCTGGGATTGGGGAGAATTTCAACATCATTGATTGGTCCTGGAACAGCTTGTGATGGCCTGTAATTGGTAGGTCTAGAGCAGCATCTATCCAGGCGAATTTGCGTCATGCATAATGTAGATGGAAAGAATCGCCCATTCAGTCATGGGAGGTTTTCTGGGTATATAAAAATGGGCTTAAATGCAACACAACCAATCAGGATTCAGGAGTACCTGTTGTAATGGGGATTTTTTCCCCCAAAGAGGCGTGGGTTGGCTGTCAGTCACATTTAAATGACAAAATTGCCAATATTTTCTCCTCCTCTCAATTATTTTTTTCATCATTCATATATTTCCCCTCCTTTCTCTTCACTACAGAAATATATTTTATTGCAGCCTGAAACATTTGGCTTCCTCCTCTTGCCAAAAATATTACTTTTTATAGACATGAAAATTTGATGGACAGTTAATGCAGAGTGCTGAAATTGCCATTTTAAGGTGATTTCTGACACATGGATGAACATTATTTTTACCGCCTGCAGAGGCGTCAAGTGGCCGTCACTCAGATAGGGCTCTATACATCATTGTCACACAGCTTCACAATATAATAAAGCCTTTCCTTAAATTACGTAATGTATCTGATAATGAACAAAACTATTTATTCAACCCAAAAGATTTCCAGACAAATAAAACTTTTACAAGAAGTGATAACAATGATTTCTAATTGGTAGTGACAGAACTGTCATATAATAATAGTCATCAAAACAAACACACATACATGTAGCATGCATACAGACACATACACACATGCAAAGTTAACTACTTTATCTCCAACTAACCTTGTTTGTGAATGTTCTAATCAAACAATGATTGGCAGCGTTCCACCGTGTATTTACTCTTATTATGATTACAGTCTTTAAGCCTGTAAGCGCTTGATCGAGGTGGATGACATGCAGAAAATGATCGCTCTCATCCCAACTATGATATTATTTCCCACCCCGAGGGGTTTAGGGTGTGTGCTGTAGCTGCTGTCTTCCAAACAATCAATTTCAGATTTAGTCCAAATTAACTCTAATGAGAATTGTAGGATTAGTGTAAGGGAAAATTACTGGCTTTAGAAAATAATGAATACTGTATAATGATGTGCTATTATTTATTGGGGTGACATTTGAGGATATGTGACGACAAAAAGTGTTTTTTCTGTTTCTCCCTACCTTTGAAGGGTGCACACTTCGGTTTCATATTGTCAGGTAATGTCTGACTTGTACATTAAGACGGGATTTGATATGTCATTAAGATATGATCATTTCCAGGGATGCCACAAGTGTCACAGCAGTGTTAAAGTGCAGCAAATCACTGTGAATTTTATAGTTAAGAAAAATGATGTATAAAAAATAATAAATGTAATAAAAAGCATATAGTGGAAGGTGCTATTTACAATATACAAATATAGAAACTAACATTCATATTCATTCAAAATATAAATTATTTGTAAATTGTTTTGATTTGTGTTCTTGTGTTTTTTTGAACAATTTCTGCTTTATTAAGGTGCTTTGTGTTTTATCCTGTCCTTCTGTTCTGCTGAGAACTATTTAAAATAATAAATACATATATTTACATATACATGTATTTTACAACTGGTTTATAGTCCAGGGATTATCTTGGTTTCCTGAGAGGAGTGGAGACTGAAGAGCAGAACAGCAGCAGGGACGTATCTGCATAGAGTACATATACTCTGCAGCCTGCCCTCTTTATGCAGCAGTCACACTACAAAGGGACATTCGCTTGTCCGAGCGAAATACGTGAGGTGGGAAGCTCAGTGACGTAGTGACTATATGCAAAAAAACTCAATGGTCAGCACTCACTGTCAGGACCGACGGATCCTCTGACTGCGATGATTCGATTGGAATTCATTAACGGTCAATTTTGACGCTTTAAATCCTGGCGTGTCCAGGCCTGTAGAGCACTCAGGGTCTCATGTATAAGATGGCAGTTCTTGTCAATGATGAACTGAGAACACCTCAGGACAGAGCTTGAAATCCTGATCAGCATGTCTGTTGACAGCAATTAGCTGAGATTTGATCGTCTGACCATTGAGAACACAAAGCAATGAGGGAAAAATAAAGACAAAAAAAAAAGGGTGTAACAAGTTAGAGATGGAAGAATTAGAATTAGCAAGAAATTCAAGATACAATGACGAAAGAAAGAGGAAGGAAATGGAAGTGGAGGGTGGAGGGGAGAGAGAGGGGGAGAATAAAGGGACACAGAGAGAACAGTTTGTACACTGGTGGATTAAACTGGTGAATGTTAAATTTAATTGCGTTAAGCTCCATTAAGTTGCCAGGAAGAAAGGAAGCGAGGAGCTCTTAAGAAGAAAAAGATTTTCTCCCCCAGTTTCCTACTCTTTCCTCTATCCCTCTCAATTAAGAAGGTAGTTAATGACTTGAGCTTTTATTGGCAAAAACACCGACAGGGAGGAAGGAAGGCAACATGGAAGGATGAACACATGCAAATACACAGCAGCCATGTAACCAACAAGAAAAAACAGACCAGAATCGTGTTTGTTGAGCACGACTGAGCATTGTTTTGCAAATTTTCACATCATTATTATGTATTTGTATTATTAGTGGCATTTAAAAGTTTACAGTTTAATGTTTTAAGGTTACAAATAGTCTCTACCTAGGGGAGGATGTGGTGGTTTGGGCTGGCAATTAAGCCCACACATATTTTTTGAGATAAGAAAATACCTGTGATACTTTGTCGAATAAATCCATCAACACATGATGAAAGCTCAACACTTAGTAAGGTGGAACCGTTCACACAGTAAAGCAGGGTTGGTTTTGCTTGGCAGTTTGACTACTTATGGGCTGCAAGTGTACTGTCCTTTTAAGCACAAAAGAAAGAGGATGATCTGGCACAAAAAGAACGGCCAAAAACTTGCCTCAGGACACTGGGACTGATCATGAATGAGATGCAGCTGGGTGGGCAGGTGAGCGGGTCCGGTGATTTAGGTGAATATGGAGGATCACATGTTCAAGCTCAGACAGTGTGTGTTAACACACCAGGATACAGTCGGCTTTCTCCAGGAAGCTAATTTCTTAAATGTCATATAAACAAGAAACCTGGTTTCCGTAATCAGGGTAGGGGATTAGAAAAACCTGATTTCTTCAGACAGAGAAAGTATCAGCCGCTGGATGAAAGGAAAGATGCGGCAATGTGTTGTCATATTTTAAATAATTCCATCCAACGTCAGACTAAAACTGAGACTAAGCCAAAGTAGCCTCTAGAGGTCTAAATAATTATTATTATTTTTGTTAAATTGTTAAATTCAGACACTTTGCGTTTCCACTATGAGGAAGAGCCGAGCTCACTCTGTGTGCCTGTGCCGGGTCCGGCGTCTGTCTCAGACAGGGTGGCAGATTCGGGCTCTAGGTCAGAAGCAGGTAGGTTGAAGCTCGCTTGATGACTTGAACAAGCACTTCAGTCCAGACAGGTAAAGACACTGTAAGTGTAATTAATGTCACTGTCAAGAAATAAAGAAGAAGAAAAAAAAAGACAACAAGGAGACAGAAATTGTAAATGCTGTTGGTGAACGATCTTGTATGTTGCTGATATGTTATGCTATGCAATATTGATATTGATTTCAAAATTGTATATTAAATAAACCTGTTAAATATGTAAACATATTGTTTTTGATATAAACAGATCTGTACGCCAGGTATGTACAGAGAAAAGTACCTGACATTTTGATATGAGGCATAGTTGTGCTTTTAACTTGAACGCGGTGGAGACCCTGATTAAATCCAGATTGGTCTTAAGACACTTTCACGTACTCTTAGCCACATACATGCTTCTCTCTTGGCCGCATTACAAATCTGTCTCAGTTTAGCGGCTCCATGTAAATCAGGGTCGGCTCTGCTCCAGCCCAGAAGGAGGTGGTAATGCACCTGACGCTGTTTGGTAACTGACAAAAACACCAGAAGAACAAAAACAATCCATAAACACAAACACTTGGACAAATCTCATTCATTAACTACTAGTGAGAGAAAAGTCTGATCGTCTTCAGCCGCTCTCAGACCCACACAGATCATCCAGTGGCTGAACTGATAAACGGCTCAGTTTCACCTTCTGTATGACGTATTCTGATCGTGTGTGTTCAAATGGCGGGAGTCAGTCTTTCCAAAAATT
>NTHP01000594.1:175240-204578 GCA_003416845.1 Oplegnathus fasciatus
AAAAGAGTAAGATTTCTGTCCGTTTGAATGCGTCTTGGATGCATTTACACTTAGCTGTTTTTGAGATCAGATAGCTCTGCCCAAGACGCAGGAAGTGACTCAGTGTAAATGGCTTCAAGTTATTTGCATCCCTTTCTCTTTCCATCATTCTGTCCGTCCTCCTGCCTGCACGTCTCTCACTTTGCTTCTCTCTTTCTTCTTACAGTCGATTTCTTTCACTTCTCTGTTACATTCTACCTTAAAATCTTCTTCTTCAGCTCTTCCTTCCATTTGCCTTCTCTTTTTCCTTCAGCCCCGTGACCGCCCCACCCCCTCACCCCACACCCCCTTACAGCAGTGATAACCAGGCTAATCAGAAGGAGAGGATCTGTGCTGTGTCAGTGGCTTTAGCTCTTTACACTTCACTTGTTCGTTTTCAATTCCTTAAACACACACGCACATATACACACTCTCTCACACACAGACACATGCACACACACCCTGAAATTTACACACTCTCTCTCTCTCACACAGATACACACACACACACACACATAGACAACATCACTGGACGATGATGCTGAATGTGAGTGTGTGTGCCCAGGAGTGAACTTCCCCTGAAAGCATCAGAATCAGTTTGTGGCTGATCCTCTGCAGGTGGAGCATGAGGACTCTGGGCAGTAGTATAAGTGGAAATGAAGATGATTCATGCACTTTAATAGCCTCAGATTGTTTTATTATATTGTCTGTAATTAAGGGTTTGCTTCCTCATGTTTCCTAGAGCCATGGATAATATGTCAGCAGCCTCTGGAGCTGGCAAAGATCTCAGTTTTATACTTTTCCAGTGATGAATTAGTAAATTTATAAGACATTGGTTATACTTTGGGCCAAGACTCCAATTGGTTGTGGGGCCCGGGGTGAAAGCCATAAGCTCTATGTGAGGATATGCATTATATATGAACAGTGCACACCTACCTCTGATGAAATGCAGGGGCGAGTGCTGCTAACACTTAAAATATGCTGAGATTATTTCATGTGTGGATCTGTTTCACTGCATCCAAGTCTTGACACTAACTCTTCCCCAGTTAGGACTAAGAAGAAAAAGTCAAACAATCGCTGCCTTACAATCACTCAGCAGGTGCATGTCTTAATTGCAAAGACGTCATTTTAATTTTGAAAATATATTTTAAAATCTTTAATATATCTGCACATTTCTATGCAGCCTGTCTTGACTAATTATAACGTCATCCAGGCAGGTTTGTATAGATTCATATTTTTGATCATTATAGATCAGCTGCATAGCTCTGCAGAATGTGTGAATTAACACAGATTAAACTGAATTGTGCAGCATTTTATAGTTTGTTCACAGCTGATTATAAATTAAATAAATAATTCTGAAATGCCCAAAATCATGACAAGTTAACAAAACCTGACATGTATTCATTTGTGATTTCTGAGCTCCAGATAAATGTTTAATATTGGTGACACTGGTGTTATAATCTTTTTTCCCCAGTTTTTGGCAGCAGCACAAATTGTGTTCTCACCCAAAATTTACCTTGGCAGCAAACAAACAGTTTTTAATTCTGCCACTTGCTTCCTTAAATCACATTTTCTATGACACGACTTGCAAACAACACCAAAGAATGAAAAACAAGTTTATTATTGTGGTCATGTAGAGTGAAAGGTAGGTCTTTGACTTTTCAGCTGCAGTTGGCTGTGGCTGTGAACTGGGATTCTTTTCTCTTGTAGTCACCGGTCATGTGACTCTGGATCTAGCGTTAGCTCCGGAGACAAAGTGGAGCAGTAAAGTAGGTCTTAAAGTCATTAGAAAAGAAAAGTCTATGATATGTCACATTGTGTGTAAGTTTAGCTTCTGGCTATAATGTTATAATCTGTCATAATCAGCCTACAACACATCTTTACTCCCTGTACAACAGCAGACAGTTACAACAGAGTTAGAACAAGGCAATCACCCAAACTTGCTTCAATCATGCTACAATATTTAGAGCTTTACTTTGGGAGTTTTCACACCTAAACTATTTGGTTTGGTGAAATCGAACTTCAGAACGTTTGCCCCATTTGTACGTTTCCTTTGGGCTGGTGTGTAAACTGTCAATCGAACTCTGGTGTGGATTAAACACCCAGACTGAGAGCCCCTGAAAGGGAGGGTCTTGGTCAGCTTCCAAGCAGACTCTGGTGCGGTTTGTTTGTGGTCTGAAAGCAAACAGACCAAAAGGACTGCAGAATTTTATAATAATGGATGTGATTTTAGCACCATTTCCACAGCAGCACTACTATTAAATCCATCATGAAGTGTTCAGGACGCGATATTTGCTGAGCGATCAGTGTGATTGTATGGTGTATATATTTATGCAAATAATTTGTGGTGACGAGTATGTGCAGCAACACGTGAATGTGGGGATTCTTCCTGATCAAATGCCAAAAGCAGATAAAATTGTGGTGTGTTGTGTTTGTATCCCACTCCGTGTACTTTCTGTTTAAAAATGTACCACCACCCCCTGTAATATTTCTGTATGAGACACCTCCCTTTCATCTCCTCTCTACCTGTTTGTCATTATTCATAACATGTGGTCGGTTTGCAGTCTTATAATACTAATAATATTCGTCATAAGTTGTTTCTTTGTGAGCTCTTTATGACACCAGAGAACATAAATATACACATGGGAGGCATTAAAGTGCAGCATGACTTGCTGTCAGTCACCGGTGTTTGTTTGATGTCCCCACGACAAAACTGTCCACTGGGTCAAGAGTGTGCTCAGACATTATTCTGATGTTGGTGTCTTTAGTGAATTTGAAACAAACGCAGCGTATTTCTTTGAGGGATTTGTTGTCAGTAATTCAGCTTGATATGGTACTGTAATACTTGTGGCACCAGTTCTTTAATATACCTGTCTGTTAATGTTAGTTACAGAGAATCACTGTGGAACAGCAGTCTTAATGGTTAAACTAAGGACCATGAAATGTGCAACCAGCTGGGTTTTTTCTTTTGGTTCCCCAAAGAACAAAGATTGTTGTAAACGCCCCGGAACCCTGAGTGAATTTATTCCATCTGTGCCCTGAACTGTAATTGTTTAAGAATCTCCGCAATACATACTTTTCAGAGCCGCCTGTCTGTACCATGTCAAAGCATTGCATCATGCAAATCTGATCACAGTGATAAAAGTATCAGAGCATGATGCAACTTGGCAAAGAAATAACTTGAAAGTTGAAACTGCAATCAATCAAAGCAGATAGATAGTGTCTCTGTCATCAATTAGTCTCCTGCATTCGTGTACGGCAACTGTTCATCTTGAGCAGCTTATCCTGTATTTGTTGTGTCAAGAATAAGAATCTGATTTGCACACAACTGTCTTTCTGAATGAATCCATTCTACGTGATCAATCAGAATTTAGGTTATATGTAAATGGCACTGTTCTTTTTTTCCTATTTGCATTGCGACTGATATGATTCAAAGCCTGCTTGCATTCCTCCACTTCCATATACACTACATGGCCAAAAGTATGTGGTCACATGAACAAAGTACAGTATGTGCACACCCAAATTGTTGATTATCTTATTCTAACACCATGAACAATAATCTGCTGTTATAACAGCCTCCACTCCGCTGGGAGGCTTTCCACAAGATGTCTGAACCTGGCTGCAGGGATTTACTCCCACAAGAGCATTAGTGAGGTCGGCCACTGATGTTGGGTGATAAGGACTTCGCTTGCAGTCAGTTCATCCCAAAGCTGTTGGATGGGGTTGAGGTCTGTGCAGGTCAATCAGGTTTCTCCACATCAATTTCAGGGGGAAAAAAGAAATAAAAGAAAACCCCCTGTGTACCTGCCTTTGTGCACCGAGGCACTCATGTAGAAAAAGGGAAGGCCTTCCTCCAACAACTGACACGATGTTGGAAGTACACTGTTGACTGTGCTGTAGCATTAAGATTAAGAGACCTAACCCAAATCATATGTAGTGTCCGCACACTTCTGGCAATATAGATGGCAATATATATGTTAAAGGGATATTTCGGATTTTTTGAAGTGGGGTTGTATGAGGTACTTATCAATAGTCAGCGTCTTACCTGCAGTAGATGGCGGTCGGCGCGCTCCCAGTTTGGAGAATCAGCCCGGAGTACACGACACAGAAGCTGAGCAATGTACTGCTGTGGACGGGGACAGCAGTAAAACGTATTTTAGCCACCTAAACAAAGGCCTACCTAAAAAACCTATATCAGTTTAAGTGTACGTTATATTTTGAATATTTTCACCACTTTACCTTGCCATCATCCTTTGGCACTACATTCTAGCTACCGTAGAACTTCTGTATTCCTACGCATAAGCCCATTCTCGATCTGCAAAAGCTCTTCTTCTGTACACTCTGGTTCATAAAGGCATCCTCTTGTTTCCACAGTGAACGGCATTTCGTCATTGCTGTCATAATCACTTCTTTCTATTTTCTTGTATGTGTTGTCTCTTCCATAAACCGCTGACCCAAACAGCTGATCTGCAGCGTAATACAGTGCGCGGCAGTTCTATGGTTGAAGGAAAGGGCTGTCTGACGGCAAGGTAAAGCAGCGAAAATGTTCTAAATATATCGTACACTTAAACTGATATACGTTTTTTATTGCTTCATTGCTTAGCTTCCGTGTCATGTACTCCGGTCTTATGCTCTAAACTGGGAGCTCGCCGACCACCATCTACTGTAGGTAATACACTGACTATTGATAAGTACCTCATGCAACACCACTTTAAGGAATCTGAAATATCCCTTTCAGAGATAAAACAGTAGTAAAGTAAGGTGATTCAGTGTAAAGACATGAAATGTCCTTAAGACGTTGCTATAACTGACAATCATACTCGACATGAGAACACGCTGTAGATACTGATTACTACACAAAAAGGCCTGTTTTGCTATTTATTTATACTCAAAATGTTAAATATCAATCTTAAACTAAATGCATATCAGATTTTGGAACTGACTTTTGCAACATGTGCAGTTATTATTATTAAAAAGCATGTTCCTGACCAGTTTCACAACATTACACACACATTACACAGTACATAAATATGACACATACTAGATGCAAAGAAAAAACAACAAAAAATTGAGCTTCAGTCATATTTTTATTGAATGCATTATGATTAGCTACACATCACACACACACACCTGGAGAATTCTCCAGGATAAGATTTTGTCTTAAATTTGACGTACAACATAAAGCCATTGGCAAAGTCCTGTTTGTCACACATACATACAGTAACACACAAACAGTCGCCAGCTAGCCTGCGGCATGCTGTCTTGCTGCATTTATTTGGGTGCCAGTAAGAGGTGAGTAAAGGTTTGGCATGGTGAGGTGTTATCCTCATCAGGGCTAGAAGCTGCTCACTGGCCCAGAGTAGAAGACGGGTTGTATCAGGAAGCTCCCAGGTGTGAATGTGTGCAGCTGTGAGAATGTGAAGCAGGGCACCGTTCAGAAAGGGAATAAGTGCTGAGTGGATGCTCCCAGGGTACATCATCCGTGTGTGAATAAGAGAAGAAACAGAGTAGCTAAAAAACTTTGCATGATGAAACCCCTGCTGAGACACTGAAGGAGAAACTAGTTCTCTTACAAATACTCACATCATGAATACACAAGCAGCCAAGGACACACTGCATGCACAACGCACAAATGCACATAATCACACACAAATACACACAAATAAGACCACCCAGTCAACTCCAAATCACCTGCGCTAAGGGACTGGCTTTGACCCATTAAAGCTCAGCATGCCAGCAGCTACGAGCAGTTACAGGCCTGCTGGCAAAGTCCTGTCAATCATAAATGTGCACGCTCTCAGACACACACATGCACAGAACAAGCACATGCAAAGACACTCCCAAATACAGACACATACACATTTGCCTCACACAGGGACACATACACACACCGGTGTGCTTCCCTGTTGAGTACAAACACAGGCACAAACCAAGGGATGCTCCACACTATCACTTTCCCTCCTGGCTGCTGGTCAGCTGATCAGCTGATCAAACACTTCCTGAGGGTGGTGTCCCAACCTTGCGTTTTTATTTAAGGTCCTGTTTTTACCAACACTCCCTTGTACCAGCTGGATACACACAAAAACACAGCTACTGGATATAAAGGTGAACGAGTCGTAACTCACCGCCTCAGCTTGTGTCCAACTCAAAGAAAATAGAAGTGAAAGAGCATGTGCAATTTTACAAAATGTAACTGACATGGAGACAGCAGTCCTACCTCAGGGAATCTGTCAGTAGGTTATCTGTTCAGTGATGAAAAAAACCTCCATGGGCCACTGGGGCGAGTCGTGCTCCTTAGGCATAGACGATGGTGAGTGGGAGCAGGTAAGCAGCTTTTCATGCTAGCTGAACTGCTACAGGGTCTAACCACCCAGAAAAGAGGCAACCAAACCGGGCGTGTGAAGAGCTTCCAAACAAATTCTTTAACTCTCTTCAAGCCCACTGACCCATGTTTCCAGTTGAGATAATGGTGCAGCCATTAAATATGGCATCTCTGAGTTAAATATTTCCCAATGTAAACGTAATATAGCATAGCTTCAATAAATGTAAAGCTGGAGACAGACCCGACGATTGGTCAAACCACACATTCAGACAGTTTCCACCTATTTTTTAGTCTTGACAGTCAGAGAGCAGCACATACTCAATGGCGATAGGTTAAGCTACGATTACAGTCGTGTCACTCTGCACGAAGTCCCGTGTGCTCCTTTACTGTACCAAAAGACGTGTGTGTCCACAAATTCATCCAAATGCATTTTGGATGAGTTTGTGGACACACACGTCTTTTGGTCAACATGGACTCTAAACTGTACGTAGAGAGCTGCAGGTGGGTCAGCGTCATCAGAGTGAGGCGAACTTCAGCTACTTATGTCAGTGTCCCAATTCCAGTCCTAAATTTCACACGTTTGAAATAATCTGAACAACGGGCAGCGACTGGATCAGAAAATAAATGATTATAGTCTTTGAACACCACATAATGTATGGTTTTAGCTCCTGACTGACAACACCTACTGATCGTTAACCGTTCCTGCTACAGCTTCCACACCGTGGTCTGGAAATGTTTTGAATGTTTTCTGTGTTCAGCGAGCTGATTCACAAAGGAATAACACAAGTAAGAAGGTATAAATTTATGTATATATTTTATACACGTTTATGCAATAGCTGCATTATTTCAGAATTTAAAGGCATGAAAATACACTTCAGGCTGGTAACTTTTCAGAGGAGAAAATTTGGCTGGCTCTTCGGGTGGTGGATGAACACATCAGTAAATAAGCAAATCTCCATATTACTGTCATGTTTGTCAAGTTTGGTATTAACAGGGGCTCTTATTATTTGCAGTCGCTCGCAATCTCGGTTGCTGAATGATAAATCGTGGAACAGGCTGAATGATTCTTATGTCACACACAAATGGAAAACATTGCTCTTTTATGCTTCGTTACATCTTAATTTACCAGCTCAGCAAATAAGCACACTGTGTGTGCATCATATGTGTCTGTGGCTTAAACATAATGGGCCCTATTTTAATTGCACAAGAGTAACGACCAGCACGAAGTGGAAGGTCTCGGGCACGTGGACTGTGTGGACATCTCCGCCTGCTATTTTGAAGTGCAAGAGGGCTGGGTGAAGTGGAATATAGATCAGAGGGTGTGGTGATTAAAAAATCAATGCAGACTGCCGATGCCACATCTTCTGGTTGAGAGTGTTTAAATTAGTTTATTTACATTTTCACCTTTCCGTCATTGTTGTAAATTTGCTCCAAGTGTTTAGTTTGCTCTTGTTGACAGATCATCAGACAGGCAGCAGATTGAAACTGACGTGGGACTGAGACGTCTATTCCCAGCGCAGACCCAGTTTCTACCAACAATACCAACAACTCGCTTTGTGCTGCCTCATTTGAATGAACCTCCCACCTGTTTGCACCTCTCCTCCCACCTGTGCACCTTGCCCTCTGCACTGGACACCAAAATACCCCACAGACAGGCTAAGCTGATTTCAGAGTACTGCTTGTGCTGGTCAATGCGCCACCATGAAAATAGGACCCTATATCAATGCAAGGCAGAAGAAAGAGGAACGCCAGATGTTTCATATAATACTGGTCACTAGACAAAGTATTGAAATGTTAGGGGTCGGCTGAGGATGAGTTGTAACTGAATGACACTGCCAAGATTCTCTGCTCCAGATGTTGGTGATTGCTCTGCTCAGGCAGTGCCAATTAATTAATAGAGTACCACATGTTTCTAGCTGTGATGTGTCTCCACATTGAACCGACAATGTTACACAGATCATGTGTATTCACCTCCTCCACCACACACAAACATTCATACGTCCTACAGGAGTGTATGAATAGCCCCGAACCCATTCGTAAATATCATCAAAGCACATTAGCTTGCCTGCAGTCACATCACTAATCAAAACTCAATATCCCGTTTGTGAAAGAAAGTGTGTGTTTCCATGTATGTATGTGTGTGTATTGTATGTATGCCAGTGTGTTTCTGTATTTTAACTTGACCTTGTGTGTCATTGTGTGTGTGTGTGTGTGTGTGTGTGTGTGCGTGCTTGTTTGCCTGTGATTCAGTGCATGCACGTGTGTGAATGCATGCACCCAGCACCATGGCAGCACAGGGACGGATAATGTACTAAACAGAAGCCTGGCTGGCCTTCCTCCAGAGAAACCAGTGGATTTATAGACACACACACGTTATCACATCCACAGATGCACAACGTCACATACACACTCTATTAGATACACACACACAGACAGAGGCTGAGCCAAAGCAAGGAAACAGAGACCAGCATTTGGCAAAGCTTAACAAAACAATGAAGCATGAACATTATGCATGAAGCATGAAGCACACCAACAAACACACACACACACACACACAAACACGTCCTTCCACTAAAACTCAAGTGGGCTCAACTGTTCAAAAGACATTTTGAAATGTAGGAGGAGTTGTTCGCAGCCTGTGAAGTGAAAAACAAATCATATTTTTCAGTGATGTACTTCTCCAAAAAGCACAACTCCTCAAAATAACGCACAACCCTGTAATTAATATTAAACAAATATATCATACGGCTTGTTCATGTAAAACACACAAACAATAGAGTCATTTATCACAGTCTTTCTGTAGCAACATGACAGGATGGTTTACTTCATTTTCAAACTTTTGCTTTTGCTTTTCAGCATTCGCAACGGAGCTCATGTATAAAATGATACATGCATGACATTAATCCCGCTCGTAAGGCTGTGTTCAGATCATAATCCATCGTTTTCAAAGTTAACTTGTAATCAGATTAACTCATGGTAAAGTCAGTTGAAGTGAGAATTATTATCTGATTGTGCAGAATCGAGCAGAATTACTGTTGCTATGGTTACCCACAGTTTATTATACCTTGTACACTGATTTAGAACAGAAGTTAAGCTTTTTTGTAGTATCCTATTTTCCGTTTTTAACATACACCTGTAAGCCAATCAAAGCCAGCATGATTCAGGCACGGCATAATTCAAATTAAGATACAATAACTATGGTGATAAAATCTGTTGGCCAGCACTGACACTGTAACGTATTGCAGCTGGTTTAATTCATACTCATATTTTTCTTTTCTTTTTAATCAGAGCTGCATATCGCAGCTTTGGTTTTTGTTTTTCGTGTCTTAAAGTTCACTTATTAACATCTGGGAGATTAATGTACATTCATTAAGGAAAGGAGAACTTGTTTGGAAAAAAGAATGAGACAGAGAGTGGTAGTTAGGACAGGAACAGAGAAAAAAAACACAGTCCGAGGCAGATTGTAGTAAGAAAAAGACACCAACAGGTTACGAGGATGAGGGATAATAATGTTAGTTTTCTTAAAGGATTTGGTGGGCAGATTTTGTAAAAGCCAAGATAAGCCATCAAGATCTTGTGCCTCAACTAGACACAAAGAACAGGTGAAAAAAACTGTGATCAGTTTGGAACAGAAGGTCAGGCAGTTCAGACTATAAAAGTGCTTCTCAAAATGAATTTTGCGGATGTGTATTGATGGATGCTCTAGAAAACTGAGGGCAATATTTGCCCTAATTGGTTTTCGAAATCCACAGTTGGGTTGGAAAAATCTTGGTATGGAACATGAATGAGTTATTCGCTCATTCACTATATACTTTTGAGGTGCCCCTGAACAAGGCACTTAACCCCCAGTTGCTATAGCAGAATTCAACAATGAATGTGGTTGTTCTGGGGAACCCTTGAATGAATATGAAGCAGAAGGCTGTGCAGAAAGAGAGCAGAAATGCTCAGAAAAAAACCCCTGCAAGGTAAAGATAAGGTAAAAGAGCCTGTCATCAAGAAAAAGCTCAGGGATGGTTGTTCTTCAAATGACCCATACTTCTGTTGTGCCAAAGTAGGAAGCAGAATGATGTTCTTAGAGTAAGAACAAGCTGAGAGGTTCGGTGGAAGTTTGGATGTACGAAGCAATCTTTGACACTGTAAACCAGGGTGGCATCCTATCTCCTACAACGTTTAACTTTGGTTTCCTTTAACCATGATGAACGTTTTTTCCATAACATTTATTTTACTGCCAAAAACATCTAGTAGGACATCTCCTCTTTTCACTTCTGGAGAAAAAACCCTGCACTCATACACTTTTCATACTGATCATACAAAGTAACTATTTAAGGGATTACTTCCTTTACAGATTACTTCTTTGACATGTTACGTCCTCAACAGCATCATTATAAGAAGACAAATGGTGTCAATTTGTTTAGTTTAGCTTTTCAGCTGGAAGTGGAGATGTCACATATCCAATGTCACAGAATCGTGTAGTGGGGTTGCTTTGTTTTCACTACAGATGAACCTGACCAAACTTCTGTCAAAATCTGTGCGTCTTGCTTGGTTTGCACCAGAGTTCAAAATACACATGATCAAGCAAATGCTGTAGAGTTTATTTAACTGAACCAAAAAGGTGTCAAAGTCTTCAGACCAGAGGGATCAGCTGTGCCAGGATATGATAAAACATGACTGCATTGCTGGGGAGAGGGACGTCTGGACTACTTTACTTAGCCTGCTGCCTCCACGACCCGGCCCTGGATAAGTGGAAGAAATGGATGTATGGATGTTCATGCTCGCATGGCTAAAAAGGAGGAACTGACAGTTATTCAAGTGTCAGTACTTTTGCTCCACATTTTGTTCCCAGTGTGCCCTTGAGTAACACATCAGTGTGGCTGTGTCCGTAGTTAACTGCCCCCCAAATGAAGGCAATTGTATAATTTCAGCGCTATAAAATGGCTCACTGGTTCAAACAGTGGATGCAGTTTCCAAGGACATTGGCAACAACTTTACTGATTGTGAACGATACAAATTAATAATGCATGATTTAATGAAGATTATAAAATGAAAAATCTCTTCTTGAGCAGCACTGCAACCAGTACATTACCCATAATATATACAGTAAACAACATTTTGGTATGGATATGATGGATATCGACATATACTGGTTCTAAAACTGAAGCACTTTAAATTCTGTGTTCATTTTAAATAAGGTAAAAACAAAATAAATCAAGCTTAGATTATCGTAAGAGCTTTCAGACTACGTGCACCTTCTTATCTTTATGCTGATTAAAAAGTTTGTTTAATGCCACTGGTCGTTCTAATATAGATGTGTTAATTATATTCAAGTCTGCTTCTCGCAGTGTATTTGTGACTTTCTCTGATTCTTCAACAGCTTCTTGCACAGGCAGTCTCACGCACACACACGCACACATTTACTTAAGTCGCTTTCGGGGAAATTACATAGACTTACATTAATTTCCTGGAGACTTAGCCTAACCCTAACCACTTCTTGCCTAAGCCTAACCTTAACCTAACCCTAACCTAACCTTGAACACTGACCCAAAAATCAGCCTTTTCCAAAATGGGGGACACGGCTTTTGTCCCTAATTGGACAAGCCGTCCCCAATTAACTGGTCTTGTGTCTGAAATGTGTCCTCAAAAGCAGGATAAGTCAGACCCACACACACACTTCACACACATGTGGACATTAGCATACACATTGCCACCACCGAGTCAGCCTTAATTGAAAAGCATCTTTTAAGAATGTTAAGAAGTGCCCTGTTAGCCTGGGGAGAGGATAAAGGCTGTTACATTATTCAGGGCACTTGGCCTTTCAAATGCTACACTTGAGTTGGGTTTTACTCAGCCTTGATTTCCTTGTGCTTTGATTTGTCTTTGTCTTGTGTTTTTCTGGCCTCATTTGCCTCTCTCAGACTAATTCTTTTTGATTTGATTTGGCTTTCACAGAATTTTTCACCAAGACTTAAAAGGAACCTGCCATGTAGTCATATGTCCCTTCATGGTGTAGATGTTTTAAATAGATAATTGAACAGTTTTGAGCTGACAGTTGAGATGTCACCGAACCATGTTTCTGTCTTTTTGCCAACACACACTTTACGCCACAACACAGTGAAAATGTCAGACCACAGGGAGGCCATGGAGCACAAAATACTGTATTACAGCCGTGCCAAGTCCATGTGCTCGTGCCTGTGACTTTTCAAATCTGCTGCCAGATGTAGTCTAAAATTCATTTTGAAGGAGCACATAAAAAGCTTGAAACAGATCATTTATATCAAAAAAGGGAAAATGAGAAAGCACTGAAATCTGGGCTCATTTCCAGGATAGTGCCAGCCAGGAGATGAACCAAGTAATCCAAGGACTCTCTTCAAAATAACAGGAACATCAAGTTCTAATATGTCATATATATGTAGCTTCTCTTTTGACTGATGACTTGAGTTCCCAGTTGAATAGATGCAGATTTTCTTTTTGGCCTGATGTAATGAAAATGTGTTATTGTCATAATCGAACTTCCCCGGAAAGCATTTCAGGTCCAGACTATTAGTTTTCAAAGTATCTTATTAACTGTTTGTTCAATCAGGATACACTTTTGAGACAAGATGAGTTTTGTGTCTTAAGGTTAAAAGAGATGCACTGCAATGACAGCAAGTCATGACAAGTAAGCTGTTGTATACATACAGCAGTGAAATGATTGACTGAGAGGAAAAGCCTACCTTGTCAGGACAGTAGAAAAGAACTACTTTGTATGACATGTTGTCCAACCATGGTACAAATTAAGTATTTATATAACCTTTATTCAACCAGGTCATCTCTTTTAGATCAAGATGTCTTTCGCAAGAGAGACCCGAGTACAGCAGAGAGAAAGAAAAAACAAACATAGCCAGACTAAACTGAAGGACATAAAGAAAATAGCCAGACATAAGAGAAGCACATACAGTGGGGTGAAAAGCTGGCCGTCATAGAGAGGGGGAGACGTAATAATTGTTGAAATATGGGGATAAGGATTTTCAGACAGTCTTTCCTGCAAGACATTTGCAGACATTCGTACTATTGCGCTCAGCTGTTCACATGAAAAGTAGCAGAAATAATTATGTAAAGAATGAAGCTTAAGTTCAAACGCTGCTTACTTTCTTACCTCCACCCAGCTGGCCAAACAGGCACAAAGTGGGTGTGAATGTCCATTTGTTGGTTTCGGAAAGTTACAGAAATTGGCGGACACAACAATCCCCCAGTTCCAATTTCGGAAAGCTGTGCAGAGAGGGACTCTGTGAAGCTATTAGGCCATCCTTCAAGCAGGTCTGATGGAGTGTGCTGGGACCTTTAATGTGAAGTGGTCATATGGTTGGAATACATGAATAATGGAAATCATGGACCTTATACCTTTTCCAGAAAACCGGAGTGGTTCTTTACTAAATTACGGAATTCCATTATAAAAAATGTACCTGAAAAATACAGACAAACAATCATACCATCGCTCAATGTCGTGCTTTCTGTTTAGCTGCCATTCATTGAATAAATTCAAATGGAGAGTGTTTTTGAAATGACATTTCATTTTCAGATGCACGGGGAAGATGTGCTTCCTGTTAAGCAGGACAAAATGGCACCAACAAAATACCCAAATAAATATTTTGGAATTGGAAAAAGATGCAGAGCAGCAGTGTGAGGTATTAACTGCTTTCCTTACAGGAGTGTCACCTAATCTTGTAATGTATTGAAAACACTGGTATTTTCATCTAAGCAGGATGGCAGGTGATATTTGATTTGTTGTACATGAGAGCTTTACAGGCTTCCTCCAGTGACCTGATCATGCTATTCAAATTCAAAAGCTTTTCTGAAAACGCCCCATCACCAAAAAATGAGGTATGATTATCTTCACCAGTAGCAATCTCAGACTAAATGCTCTGGGTGTGCAGCAGGGGAATGAGGGCAGGAGGTACACAGCTGTGCCTGTTTAAATTTGGCAGGAAGCAGGGAGCTTGCCTTTGCTTGGCTTTGAAATTCATCAACACAGTATTCAAAATCTGGGGAAAATAAGCATGAATTGTAAAAAGTAGATTATGTCCTGTGGACAACAATGTTTACAACACCAAGGGATTATGTGATGATTATGCACAAATCAGAATTTTCATATTTGCCATGTGTAGCAGTTTGCTGAACTTTTGGGCTATGACAACTGTGATTTAAGTTTAATAAAATGCTGAAAGTAATTTGTTTAAGGTTAGGGCTAGGTTTAAAAAACAAGGATCTGGTCTAGTCCTGCAGGGACACTTTTAGACATGCTAGTGTCATGGCTCTTTAGGGAAGGCAATGTCAAAATATCAATAATCAATAACAACTATCTGATGGATTGCCATGAAATTTGATTCAGACATTGATGTCCCTCTCAGGGTGAACTGTAATAACTTTGGTGAGCTTCTGACTTTTTATTTAACGCCATCATCAAGTCACAAGACCAAATAACTGCAATACTAATGACATCCCCATCAGCCTCAACAGCTCTTTGTATTTAATGCTAATTAGCAAAATCACAACTAACTGAATTTTGTTACGGTAAGGATACGTTTTTGACCAAACTGCTGAGGAATCCAGATGCACCTGCAGACAGACGATCAGAAACCTGGATGCTGTTATCATCATGGTAAACAGGGGAATGAATAATCAGGTTTCTCACATTCCATGTAAACATCATTCCCTGAATATGATCAAAAGCAGGATAAAAACATACTAATCTGTATTTAAACATACTCACTGTCAACGTAACAATAACGTCATGTATATTTGTATCTCCTCCATGTTCCTTTCAAAACATGCTGTATTTCTCTCAGTTTTAATTCACAGAGCGAGATATTTGCATAAATCATGTTGCTTTCAGAGACTTTAATTTGACCAGCCTGAAGCCTATGATTTGCTTGTAAGGCTTGTTGGAATATTTTCATATGGAAAAAATTTAATTAAAAGAGAAAAAAAAAAATTAACAGCTGGATCATCTAGCTGTTTCTCATGCAGTGCAACACTACGATCATCGTTAGCCACAACTGAAATTTCATCCCAGAGCTTCACGCTGCCAGAGGCACAGGACTCTGGCCGCATTGTTAGCAGTCATGCAGGTTTAACACCTGTCCTACTGTCAGTCACACCTCAATTTCCCCCTTTTCATCTTTACTCATCTACTGAAGATCCTGACCTCTTTGTACTTCACTGTACTTGATCGCCACTTCGTTGCCCTGAGCACATGCCAGCACACATCTCTCCATCTCCACTTGTTGCACTCCACCCCTCTAAAGTCGAGGTTTTAAGGGAGAGGCAGTGAATTTCAGTTTGTTAAAATCTTATCTCAGTTGTGTGTTTTGAGAACAGATCAGGGCTCCTGACTAGCTTGGATGAAGCCATTGGCAAAATGTCTGTGAACTTTTGAATAGAGTCTTATTCCTCTGCAGTTTGGATGCAGTCTTTAACAGCTGGATGGTCTAATGGCCTGTCTGCGTGATTGTCGTAGCCACATTGCTATGTCCGCCGCAGAGGTCCAAGTCTTTATGGCTGCCAGTAGCGCAAGACTTTCTTTCACAGTTCCACAGTAGTTTTGTTTGATCGAGACTTGAATCTTCCTGTTGTGTACCCCAGGGCAACAGCAATGCTGGTCCCGATCCTCTGAAGACGTTTGCTCTTAGTATTAAGGTTTTGAGTTGCAAACAGCTGGAAACAGCTGGCCTTTCTTTGTAGCTGGGAACACAACGCAGCACTATCATAGTGATCATAGCTACACTGCTATGTCTGTAACAGACAGTATACTTCCATAATTTAATACACTCTGAAATGGTAAATTGACTGCACTTATGTAGCACTTTTTACCTTTAATTGACAAAGTGCTTTACAATTTGCCTGTCAGCAATTTGGGGTTCAGTGTCTTGCTCAAGGACTCGCGGTTCTGAAAAGTAGAAAGAGATGAAGGTAAAGTGAAGGTTCTGTCTAAGTCACCTTTTCTGGTGAAGCCACAGAGCAATTTCCAAAAAATCATATTTTACTTCTTTAAATATATTTTTAGTGTCGCAGCTTTGGCATAGGACTACTTTTAGGCAGTTAATACACTTCCCCCTGTCTACACTGTACACTGTAGTACAGCATATATCACTGTAGTCATATATTTTTATTGTTTCAATTTTAATCAGTACAGCTGTTAAGACTGCCCCCACGATGGCCCGGACTTCAAATGTGTAGGTGCAGTCATACAGTACACATGGGCACACCTTTGTAATAACCACTTAATGAATTATGACTCCAAATTCATGACTTTCAACTTTCTGATTAGTACACATCAATTTTCCACAATATCCTTCATCTCTCGTCTTCACTTTTTGTCTCCTTATACATTTCTTTTCCATTTTTACCCTAATTTTTCCGCTGCCCTTTTTCTTGCAAGCCTTAGCAGCACAAGTCTATATTATCCTATTCTCTGTGGAGAACAGTAATGAGCGCAGCTGTCTCTTGTCCGAACTGAAGCCAAGGGTTTTGGATGCTGCAACCAATCCCCTTTCCACATTGTGAGTTATAGCTTTGTAATGCACAGGATATCCGCTCCAGAAACTGGAGCGAAAAAACAAGCATGTGAGAAAGGAATGAGGGAGCATATGAGGGATACAAAGCAGCTGATAACGTGTGGTGTATCATTACCACAGCTGAACTTGCACCCTACCCAGAGTCCTCTATGACCCCTGCAAACCCATGTCAGTCCTCCGACCAGCAGTTAGTCTCTTTTACCGTCTTTGGAGCAAACACTTCATCTGTTACATCTGTCCTTATCAATATTTCCTCTGTTCTTATTTCAGTATTTTTCCTGTGTGTGTGTGTGAAATTTGCATGAAACCACGGACCCATCCCCGCCGAACAAGATAATCTCACTGAGGTACTTTGAGCCAAGCAGGAGCTGCACAACAGTTGCAAAGGAAGCACTGTATCACCTAAGCCAAGAATCCGGATACCGAGGGTGTGTGTGTGCCGTCTGATGCCAGTGTGCCTGTTGTTTTTTTTGGCAAAGCTCTGGTAGCCCTCCTCCACTCCTGTTCTCACCAACAATCTGCCAACAGCAAGTCTCTTCTCCTATCCACATAAATTCACAGTGATAAACTTCCTGGCAGCCGTCTGTCATCACTGTTTGATCCACAGTTTTGTGGTCGGGTTGTACCCTGCCAGGACACAATTTCAGTCAATTAAAAAAAGTTGTTTGAATTTCTTTTTTAAAATATATCTACTTCAAAGTGAAGGTGATCCTGACTTCAGTGGAGATCCTGTGTGTCTGATTTTTCCAGCTATTTAAGAAGAGACAAATGATAAAAAATACTGAGCTTCTGTCCTGCCAGAAGTTCTGTACATAAGCAGTTTTCTTTTTTTTATTATTTTAACACACACACACACACACACAACAAAACAAGACCAAGAAAAACAAAAAAGGGGAAAAGAAACCTACATTTTATTTTCTTAAATATGGGAGACTGATTCTTCAGGAAATTTAGTTAAAACTTTATAATACAGCCCACAGTTTATAGAAATATTGTGTATGAATCAACTACCAGTAAAATGTTTCTTACTGGTACTTGATTGTAGGTACAGTGGGAAAAGACTAGGAGGTACAACTGAGCAAAAATACTTAAATCATACTCTTAAGTATTTTTGTAAATACTGGATACCTGCGGGGCTCAGAACTGAGAAACAAAACTGAAGTCTGGGAAACATGTTGTTAGAAACACTGATATTCTGCAGAACCTGTGAAGCATTTAACATATTTCACAGTTACAATATGCTACTAAAACTGTGGGTGTACAGTAAGGTAGTGAAAAGAGGCTTTGGAGAAAACCTTTAATGCAACACCACGGACATTAGTGTCTCACATTCCACATGTGTACATACAAACACGCAGCACTTTTGTCATCAGGTTAAGGCCGAAGTCATGTGGCTAGGCCACTACTCTCCCCTCAGACTCCTGATGTCTCAGACTACATCACAGTGTAGATCAGAGGAGCAACTCAGATCAAAAACCAACCAAAAACCTAACAAACAAACAAGCAGTCATATGAGTTGTTATGGAGAACACTGACAAGCAGCTTTATAGAGTCGTTCTGGGGAAGACGTCATGTTGTAGCAGTAACATCAGGTGCCCATAAACTGTAGAAATAAATCCAACATTTCTTTTTCATTTATGAAGCTATATGCTCGACAACTTGCAAGCTTGTAATTACTGAATACAGGGGCAGCTAGCCTGGCTCTGTCCAAAGGTAACAAAATCCACCTATCAGCACGTCTAAAGTTCACACGTTATATCTCTTATTTTTTAATACGTACAAAAACCCAAGTGTAACCATTTCTTGGCCGTGACTTCCTGGAATTTTGTAATCACTTCAAGTTAGCAAGGCAACCAGCAGAAACTCCAGACCGACATTAGAGTGGTACCGATCGTCTTATCTTACACTCGAGCAAACAAGTATATTTACGGAAATGTCAAACTATTCCTTTAACAAGTGAACCGTGAAGTTTGATTATCTGGTCCAGACCAATAAGCAATGTTATCATGTTAGTTAGCAAAACACTCTGAGTGAATCATGGCATATCACTTAAAACAATATCTCAATGCACAGAACCATTATCATCATCATAATCTTTCTCCATGCTATGCTGAGGATGATTGCCTTCAAAGACATCATACATTTTTTTCGGAGTGCATCTTTAGTGGTTTGTCTATTTGCTCCCATGCCTACAACATTTACTAGGTGTAGTCAGCAGAAGGAAAAAGCTGTCAGAGTCCATGACATGACCGTGACATGTTTTCAATGGACTGCTTTAATGTCGTATGTTGTGGAGACCACTTACTCCATGGCCTTTGTGTTCGAGATGGAAAATGTCCCAGGGGCAATACGGCAAAATCTAACATTTTAGTATCATTCTTCATTAACTTTATGGCACTTTTTTATTTTTAGTGCACCTTCCAAAAAGACTGAGGGGATAGGGGAAATACATTACAACAACATAAGTCCTCTGATTGAAATGTCAGTGATCGCATTACAGTTCAAAATGTTTATCGCTCTTGTCCCTCACCTCTCTGTTACCTCCCCTTTCAACCTGCCCATCCATCTTTCCCTCCTTTCTTTGTTTTGAAAATTCTCCTTTCCATTTTCCTGTCCTCCGCTCCACCCTTCTATCTTGCCTTGTCTCTCCCTCCATCGCTCCGTGTCCAATCCACTCCTTTTATCTCATTCCTCACTCACCCTCTCCCTCCATCTTTATTCACACTCTCTCTTTCTCTTGGCTCACGCTTTTGTCTTTCTCTTCCTTCATCAGTTCTCTTCATCCACCCCTCTCTCTCTCTCTCTCTCTCTCTCTCTCTGTATTTTGGACCACAAAGAGCTTAGTGCTGGGACAGATCAATAAGCCATCAGTTGCATATTGAGAGCCAATGATAGCAACTCTGCCCAGAAGGCCAATTCTTCCTATCCTCACTACCTCTTCTTTTTACAGTTTCATGGTCTTCTTTCTGTGTTTGTCTTCTTTTGTCTTTTATCTCTTTTTAAAGGTTAAACATTAACATCGGTACAGTGCACTGCATACTGTGTGAAAGGTATATTAAGTAATGAATTAAAGCTGAAGGTTCTCCCAACAGCTGGTGCTTTGCTCTGACGGCTTTTCTTGATTATGAAGTTTGAGTTTGTGTGCATCCTGTTTTTGTCTTTTTATGTTCTGCCATAATAATCCATTTATGCTATTTTTCTCCTTTTTTCCAACCAAACCACCGATGCCCTCTGTCAGCGTTACTGCTGTTGCAGCAGAGGATATACTGTAGTTGGCAATCAGTGTGCAAATTATATTAAACTGCAAATATCCAAAGCAACAAATCTGATACTGCCAGCAAACCAGTTAGCTTAGTATAAAGCTGGAAACAATCATTTGATGCTTGTCGAAATAGTCAGGGTACAGTAGGCAGGATATGCAAACTTAATAACAATGCTGCTTCTCTTTGAGAGATGATGCATGTTAACGCTGGATAATGGGACAGTGGCGTATTGTGACGAGTTGACAGGCATCAAGCCGCTGCTGGAGGGCAGGCTTACAAAGATGACAATGTGTGCAGGTGTTTTGACGGACGTCATACGCCACAGTCGGTTTTTAAACTTGAAACTGAAGACAGTGTAACTTAAAAAAAAGGAATGATTTGAACTCAGCTGTGGTTAGTGACCATGGTGTAAGCACGATAAAACACCCTGATGTGTGCTGAAATAGGGAATAGCAGACTACTGCGCCTCCGCCTTGTTCATTGTTGTCATATATTAGCGAGCTAGTGTGACCTTGTGTGTTACCGACTGACAATATAATGTAGCAAATGTGAATATTCAATTAATTAATTACTTACTGTAAGTTAAAGAAAGGATGAACAAAACACACTGCATGTTTTCGTATGCATTAGATCCACTTGTTAGAGCCACATGTAAGTGCTTTGACAACTATGCATGTCAAAGGTCACAAAGATCTCAAACTAACAGCATGGCTCTGTGCGGTGCCAGCACGAGGCAAATTATAAATTAATCCAAGTAAACAGGGTTATTAAAAGAAGCGACATCACTTTGAACAATGTAAACTTAATTAAAATGTTGCTTAAAGCTGTTTACTGCTGTTGGTGTACATGTAAACACAAGTTTTCTTTTAGAAACCTTCTGCTCTGTCACTACAGGGTTATTTAATCTTTTCAGGTCATGTATCTGTGTGTGTGTTTGTACATGTAACATAGCTTTTTCAGCTGCTGCCCACTCATATCAAGGCACAGACCTTAGCCATTTTCTTCACAATGGTGAACCGCTGCGATGGCTCGAGAAATAAACAGGTGTGTGTATCTGTGAGCATGTGTGTGTATCTGGTGTTAGCAGTGGAAATGTCAGCTAATCGATTTTGGAGTGCTGTGTTTTGTTAAACACAATATCTCCGATGGATAACCATGAGAAATATATTACAGGCCTTTCTGCCTCTCTATTTCTTCTTCTCCACATTCGTCTCTTTCTTTATCTTAGTGTGTTTTCTCTATATGTGCCTCCGTGTCTGCGTCTGTCTCTTTTACACATCAAATTAAAAGATTTAATAACATGCATGAATTTATTAAAATAAGGTTGGCCGCATGTGTACAATGCACAATGTGTGTCCTGCAGGAAACAAACTAAATGTATGTTTTTTTTCCTCTTTTTCTTTCTTCTTTTGTTGTAATGGTCAACGTACTGTATATGCACTACTGTACACTCCACGCACACACACACACACTCTCTCGCTCTCTCTCCTCAAAGGCCTTAAGTTGCCAGAACAGCATCTTTCCAGGGAGAGTTGTTATTGTTGTCAAAGATTTCATGGTTATTTTGCTGATCCCTACATATTTGGTGTGTGTTTTATGTGTGTTTTAAGTGTATTTGCACGCTTGCGTGCACATCCATTTTATGTTCCTGTCTGCATGAACATTCATTGATTTGTCTGTTACGTCATGTCAAAGATAGCATCGGCATCTTGCTGATCTTTGCATACTGTGTGTGTGTAGGTTGGGAACATTTTCAACCTGTGTATAGGTGCGTGTGCATTTCAGTGTGTGTTTTTTGTATGATATTTTTGATATTTGTATAATTGCATGTGGGTGTACAGTTGTTATTGTATTAATATATGTATTTGTATACATGAACGTTGTGTCCTGATGTTGCCCTGATAGATTTTAATTTTTTCACGTGTGAGTGAATAATCCAAACAACCCAATTTTATGTGATTGTTTGCTGATTGCTACGAATTTCACTTTACGTGTCTCACTTTTTTCAGCTGTTTATTATGTTTATCAGCCTCGAGCTGGATCCGTGAGAAAGTCTCTGCCTCCTCAGCTTGCCTTAAAATTCACTCCGGCCCTCAGTGCTTTGAATTACCACATCGAGAGAGGGTTGATTTAGCATTTATTTATTCAGAGCGGCGGTTAAAAAACAGCCAAGGGAGAGAGAGACTAACACGCTGGAAAGACAAGTTGAGTGGGAGCTTGTAGAGGGAAAGAAGGAAGAAGAGAATTCAAAGAAGTGAGTTTAACTGAGCATGTTTTTTCAATTATTTTTTTTGTGCTCTTTTTTTTTCACAGTGATTTTAATACTGTAACCAACACTGATTTACTTAATAATTTAACATTTCTGAGTTTAAATAAAATAAAATAAAATAAAAGGCAAATAGACCTTTGGGTCAAAGCTAGGATAAGTCTTGATATGTCTGATAATAAGTATCTGATGAGGCCTCTGGTGAGGCAGTTTTATTAAATGGGCAGGATGTGTGATCATTCAATCATAGAACATTATGCATCGTAACTCTTGATCCATAATCATGGGCTGAACAATCTAATAGGACTCTACAGTCTTCATCTCCACATCTGCATGTACAGTCATGGTGGGCCTTTTCAGCCTTATACAGCAATTTCCAATTGGAGGTGAAGAAAAGAGGGAAGAATGGTGTTCATGCTGCTTTTTCAGCCCACTCGCACCCAAAAGGCGTACAAATAACACGGGTTTTCAATGTGAAAAGACGTGCAATGTGTATGCCAAAGTCAAATTTTGCGTGCATATCATACGCCTGTTTCACGTGCATTACATACGCCCGTCATCTAACCCCCCGTCATGTTGATGTAACATAAATAGCGACAAAATCGCTCTAGCAGGTGGTTGGGGATGATGGATGGCTCAAACATATACAGGACTTTCACCCAGAAGACCACAGTTCGTGTCCCAGGTGAAACCAAAAGTCAGCGTGAAGTTTTCTGTTGTTACTTTTGTTGTTAAGTAAAGTATGTAAAGTACGTAACTTACTTAATTTATGTTACGTACGTTAGTTTACAGATGTAAGTTACGTTAGTTTAGTGAAGTAAGTTACGTTATTTACACCCAAACCGTGATGTTTTCCTAAACCTAACCAAGTNNGTGAATGGCTGAGCCTATCTTGGCCTCTCTTTAGGAGAACTTCATTGGTTTTATTTACACTTACTATTACACCTGACAAGTCCTTCAAATTAAACAATATATGTCATGTGTGACCGCCCTCCAGAGCATTTGTGATCAGTAGTACGATATCATTTGTCTGTTATTAATCACTGTTAATAAATCTGTTTCATGTTGTGACAACGCTGTGGTTATGGTTTGGTTAGGTTTAACTTTGGGCCTTCATCGTCATGGTTACAATAATAACCACATGGTTAGGTTAGGAAACAGTGATGGTAACTTAAATGAAACCAACATTGGTTGGTTGGAAACAAACTTCAGCCTCTCGTGTTNTGTCATTTTGTACTTCATGAGTGGTACATCGTGTGTATTTGTACAATCAAACATCAAAAGCTTCAAAGGGTAAAGTAAGTGTAAGAGAGAGACAAGGAGGGATGGAAATTGACAGAACGAGGGAAGAGAAAGAGCATGAAAGAGACACAAAGAAGAGAGAGAGAGAGAGAGTACATGTGGGCTGTCTCCCTCTCTCTCTCTCTCTCTCTNTTGCGCGACATAAGACGAAACGGCGCTGGGGTTTGCTCTGGCTGAATTCGAGCTGCTTCAGCTGCTAACTGAAGGTCCGTCTCCGGAGCTGCCGCCCGCTCTCCTCCTGGAGAAGTAGTCTACTTGCAGCGGGGAGTGAAGCGGAGGGAACATGTAACCTAACGTTATAATGTCCAAGATTTTCATTTAGTTCTCTTTCACGGCACCTATGGCAATAATCAATAATTGCAGGTGTGTTTTTGGACCTCACTTAAGTTTCAGTTTCACTTTCCTCGTCTCTAGTCATCAACCTTTTCTTTGTTTCTTCAGCCGTAATAACCGTTTACTCACAACGCTAGCAGACACCGGAAAAAACCTTGTTAGCCTTGTTAAAAGTCTAACTGTGCGCCACTTGTGATTTTTCCGGCAAAGTCGTTCCTGACACCCGGGTCGTAATACTGCAAATGCCGCAGGCTTTCATCAGTGGGCCATAGGCTCAATCACCATTGTGTTGCATCATTCGGAGATAGATAGAGACTTAACAGATGTTATTTAAATGAAAATCTTCTCCTTTGTCCACAGGGACCGCCAAAATCAACACAAAATGAGCTGCTTTAAAGCACAATACAGCCCGATCAGGCGACACACACACAGNNAACTGTAAATGAAAACCTACACTGGAGGCATCTACATCAAGCATAAATGCCGCTTCAAAGTCTAATTGGTCCTCGAGAGCTCAAGAGACACAAGAGCACACACACACACACACACACACACTTCTCATTTCTTCTGTTTCTTTTAATCTGTTCATCGTGCACACACATATTCTTCTCTCTCTATCTCACACACACACAGTGTTACCATACAAAGCTCTGCATCCATGCACAAACTGTTGCCCTCCACATACGTCTTTCTCTCGCCCGTGAACAGTGCAGAGATAAGTCAGCGTTCAGTTTGATTTTATATTGTTCAGCAGGACAACACCCCCGCTCTACCACCCTCTCCCTGTCCCTGCACTCTCTCTCCCACCCTCTATCTTTCTCACCCTTTCACTCTCTCTCTCTCTCTGATCTGCTTCTCTCTGCGACGTCAGCAGCTTGAAAGATGTAACTATTTATTAAAACTGACAAGATTCATTGCCTGTAAGTCTTGGTGAATGTGTGTGTGTGCGTGTGGGTGAAGGTGGGTGAGTGCACTGGCGCTTGTGTGTGTTTGAGTGGATGTCTGTCTATTATGTGTGTGTGTGTGTGTGTGTGTGTGTGTGGTTGTGGGGGCTAAACAGAAAGAGAAGGATGGGGGGGAAGAGAATGGAGAATCAGCATCTTCTGTCAACACAGCTGGTTACCCTTTGTAAAGAAGGATAAGCTCTCTCTCCCTCTCTCTCTCTCTCTCACACACACACACACACACACACACAGAGGAGTACACACACACACACAAAACAGACAAACTTGGCTCTTGCGCACAAAAAATCTCTCTGAGACACACAAATACGTAACGTTACAAAACACACACACACAAACAGCTGGAGCATCTTTGTCGGATGTTAGCAGGCAAAGTGCGCCCAACTGTGTACAGTAAGTGTGTGTGTGTGTGTGTGTGTGTGTGATTTGCTGCTGTTGTATGTTCAATGTGAGTAATGCTGATTGTTTAGGAACAAAGACGTGTTGATGAAGGAGAAGTCGCAGGTTGTGAACTGTAGTCCCCTGTTCTCACAGGTTTGATGCCAACATGAGTACGACGCTCAAGACCTGCTAAAGTTAAAAGATCTGCTACCATCATTTTCATCAACTTTATTATTTTTGATTAAACTTTGAAGTCGGTGTATAACTGATCAATTTATTTTTCAATGTTAAGCGATCAAAGTGATGGGTTAATGATGTAACTCTACCTGGGATATATTTACTTTTTACTTGACGACTTACCATAAAGATTAATGGACTATCAACAGTATAATGATTCCAATTCCTGGTCATTAACACATAACTGGTATTTATATGCTGCTTTAAGACATTTCACTATAAAACTGGTTTATGCTGCTACAAACGACTCTTTAGGATCACTTAAGCACCTCGTAGAATCCATTACTGTGATTAAAAGTTGGTAGCCTATTTTTAAGTATAATTACTATAAACAAATGATTGGCCAAACACCTCTGATATTATTAGTGTAAATGTCTTCTGAACTACGAGCACATTTCCATTAAATCTCGTGGCTACATTTTGTTTGAGCACGGTTGGAGGGAGTCTGAGAATTAAGAATGTCGTTGCCAGTAACTGCTTCATCGTAGTTGTTGTGCATAAGACATTCAATAACTTGAACTTCGTGCTGCAAAGAGGAACAAAGTGCTGTTTCCTCGTTGGGAGAAACAGTTAAAAGTAAATTTCTTTTAATCTTTCTTTTTTGTTTTGTGTTGTAAGCCAGTTTTTTCTTGTGTCACAGTGTCCGGCAAGTTACCTTAGAAATATCACAAATATTACATATTACTCATTGAAATAGTTACATTACTTTACTTATTGCTAAATAGCAGAAATAATTACCTGTTACATTACTCTCTGTTAGTCTGTCCAGCAAACGCGCCCTCCAACAACTCCAAAGAGTTCAACCCCACACTTTGCATCTTCTGTAAAAGTAAGAAAAACCCAAAAAAACTTAATAAAAAAAAGACACACTGTGGTGTAAGCAGTCAGCCTTTGGTTTGGAGGTATACTGACCATTAACAGATTAGTTCTTAACTAGCAGTCCAGCTGACTAACCCTCCAACTCTGAACAAGGTGATTCTTTCCATTCCTCTTCTTTTGGGGGAAGCTATCTGCCTCCCCACACCTCCAGCTCCTGCATTAACACAGAGAAGTAAAACTGATCAACCACTCAGCTCCTGGTAAGACTGGTCATAAAAGCAACCCACGATATTTCGAGGGAATTCTGACCTGAACAAAGTAAAAGGTGTTTTAGAGGCTATTAAGCTGCTAATGTTGTTGTTGTACACAATAACTTTATTATCACCGTCTCAAACTGTGAAAATAGTACTCACTACCTATTCTAGAGAAGCCTAACACATTTGTGTAATGGTCACAGTTACCATGGCTAATAATAGTGACAACAACATCAACAATAATGCCAACAAGAATGATATATACATAAAAAAATCAATGTATGGTATATAACTGATATCTCAGGGTGTAAAGAAGTACAATATCCAGTATGTGTGTAGTTAGGGACATGGCTTTCTGTTACAACTGATGCAGGATATATCTGAACACCAAAGAAATGAATTGATTGGAAGATTGTTTGTTGTGGGGGATCAAGGAAAGCGTATAATCTCTCTTAGTGACAGACTTGATTAAAAAACAAGTACAATCGAAGTGGGACGACAGATATCAATATGAGAGTCGGATAAAGGTCGCATACTGCTAAACACCCTTCAAATCCTAGTAACTTAAAATATTGGTGGCTTTTCTGTTTGTTTTTCTCTCTCTGTCTCCCTTATTGCCTGAAATGTTTCATGTGAGTTGAACAGGTTCATTATTGCAGGGGTCCATGAGTCCCATTCAAAGCTCACAGCATGCCTGCAACGAATATAGGCTTCAGTGGAAAAACTTTCCCAAACTCTTGTTAGGAGTGTGTGGACTTTTTATAAGATATGAGGCACTAATCTGACAGCTGAAAGGCGACAGTTGTTATAGTTGAAGCTATGCAGTGTTTTCCTTACCTCTGTGTAAACTGCACTTCAAATAATATATTTCTTTCTTTGCCGGTTGACATTGGTTCTTTTGAAACGGTCGATCAGATAAGACGGGGAGAATTCAGTTTTCATTGTCATGTGGCATTTGCTCGAAACACACTCCCATATGCCCTTTTGCACCTTCTACACACACATATGCCACAAAAATAAACGTGCAGAACACCCACACTAACCCTTTATGCACATAAGCAAACAACGTGTATGCACAGATATCATGTTTAAACAAACACCTCTGCTTCCCAAACACACACCTTGACCACACACAACCAAACCCTCTACACATTACAATCCTCTATCCTCCAAGACACAAACCCATGCACCCACAAGAATAGCTACTGTAAATGTCAGGTTACTTAACTGTCAGATGAAGGCAGACGTAACACAATGAGAAGGGGAGCCCCCCTGGTGCGTCACATTGCCACATCGGGTCATCCTCCTCTGCAGGAAAGTGTGAAGTAGAAGTCTGGGAGCATCAATTCACATTTATTGTTCCTTTGACTCCCACAAAGGAAGCAATTTCTAGTATAGTGACGGACGGATGTATGTGTGTGTGTGTGTGTATTCCTGTGTTGGTATGTGTAAATGACTGAAAGTGTGTTTTTGGGTAATGACGATATCTGAGTCAGTCCTGCTAAAGGCCACCTCACACTGTTTTACAACCAGCTGTAATTTCCAGTACCATTTCCTAATTTTGCATTTTGTTCCATGATTGTTTTCGTTTAAAAGTACTCTATGGAGTTTTTAACTGGTTATGAAACAGTCTCAATTTAATACTGAAGCCTCTATATGACCCACATAAGCAAACAAGACCAACAGCGAGAAGATTGGCTATTTCTATTAGTTTCTAATAGTTATTCTTAATGCCTGCCACCTGGTCGGGGTTTTCCGCGATATCAGACGAAACGAGGTTTGCTCTGGCTGAATTCCAGTTGCTTCAGCTGCTAACTGAAGGTCTGTCTCAGGAGCTGCCGCCCGCTCTCCTCCCAGGAAAGTAGTCTCCTTGCAGCGGGGAGTGAAACAGAGGGAGCATGTAACCTTACGTTAGGTGAAACACCACCGCCTTTGTCTACAGGGACCGCCAAAATCAACACNTTGTTTTCGTTTAAAAGTACTCTATGGAGTTTTTAACTGGTTATGAAACAGTCTCAATTTAATACTGATGCCTCTTTATGACCTACATAAGCAAACAAGACCAACAGCGAGAAGATCGGCTATTTCTATTAGTTTCTAAAAGTTATTCTTAATCCCTGCCACCAGGTCGGTTTTTTCCGTGACAACAGACTAAACGGCGCTGGGGTTTGCTCTGGCTGAATTCGAGTTGCTTCAGCTGCTAACTGAAGGTCCGTCTCCGGAGCTGCCGCCCGCTCTCCTCCCCGTGAAGTAGTCTCCTTGCAGCGGGAAGTGAAGCGGAGGGAACATGTATCCTAACGTTAGTGAAACACTACTGCCTTTGTCCACAGGGACCGCCAAAATCAACACAAAATGTAAAGTTCCACAAAGTTACTTGAACGAAACACTTTCACATTATCACAACTGCCCAACGGTGTTTTTCATATTCTTTCACTTTCTAGAGTACCAGAATCTTTCACAGGTTTGGAGAACATCACTGAAATGTAAAAGGTATTTTTTTGTGCGTGAATTGTTTTCAAAACAAATACTCTTCCATCTTTAATTATATTAAAGTCATATTAAGATATTCTAGTAGTCTTTCTTCATGCATGAGTGGACACAAACATAAAATTAATGCATTTTTACTTTTAT
>NTHP01000594.1:206247-219934 GCA_003416845.1 Oplegnathus fasciatus
AGTCTTAGTTGTACCACAGCTGAGGCAGACAGATTACTGAGTGGCTTCAGAGCTCTTATCTGTTCTCTTTGTTGTGTGTTAAGGTTGACAGAGGTATAGCATGGTGTGAGAGACAGGTATGTGGAGGGGCAGAAAGTTGTGGCTAGAGTGTGTGTGTGTGTGTGTGTGTGTGTGTGTGTGTGTGTGTGTGTGTGTGTGAGGTAGCTGCAGGGGGATTCTCAGGATTCTTAACATGTTTTGTTCTTGTGTTTTCCATAAAGGATTTTCTTTCTTCAGATGAGTGAGGCAGACAGAGCAAACAAGTTTGAATGTGATCTTAGCTCTCTGACTCCCTCTTTCATTCGCTGCCTTCATCATTTGTGTAAAGAACACCAGTTATTACAGCTGATACCTTTAGCAAACACAACTTTTAAGTTCAAGTTTATTCAAGTTTTATTTGTCACATATAATCATACAGGATATAATCACAGTGAAATGTGTGTCTGTTAGCTCCTTCAATTGTGCAGTAAAAAATAAGTGCAAAAAAATAATAAAGAATAAAAATAAGTAATAGATAATAATATTAAGTATAGTCATAGTAACTTTGAATAATAAGTAATTAAAAAGGATCCTAGTGGCCTGAGGGTAGAAGCTCTTCCTGAGCCTCTCAGTGCCGGCCTGGTCAAGAAGAAGATACCGGATCTTCTTCTCGACCGCAGCAGGGAGAAAAGGCCGTTACTCGGGTACTTGGGATCCTTAATGATTCTCCTACCTTAGTCTTACACCGCCTGGTGTAGATGTCCTTTAGGCAGAGTAGAGCGCCGCCTATGATACTCTTTGCAGGACTTTGCGATCCTGTTGGTGCAGGAATAGAAATTCCTCAGTATCTGAGGGGATACCCACAATTTCCTCACGCGTCCGAGGTGAAACAGTCTCTGTCTTGCCTTCCTCATCACAGAGTCACTAGGCAGCGCCCAGGTCAGGCCCTCGGTGATGTGGGCACCAAGGTATTTGAAGCGAGGGTTGGGCGATACGGCAAAAAATATTATCACGCTAATTTTTTTCTCATATTTATCACGATGTATAATTTGATAATGCTACCAGTTTGAAGAGTATCCTGATAATGACTGAAGCCCAAGAAATCAGAGGGGTCATTAGTTAAACATCAGAATATAATTTATTAACATAAAAAACAGAATAACAAAATGTAAACATTTAACTGTTCAAACATGCTTTATCTGCCTTAACAAAACAATTCAGGTGATGGAAGAGATTTCCTGTCTTGGTTGGCACCGACCCACGCCATTATATTCAGACCGTCTTAATGTGCGCTTTGTCGCTTTTGAGATATCCAAACCACTTTCATGTAATTGACAATATGTTACCTTTTTTGTCAACAGTTTCCTCAGCTTTGGAAAGTTCACTTTCACCATCGCTTTCGTGCCCCTCGTTTCCACTCATTGTTTTCCTCTTTTCCAGAGGACATCCACTTTCACATCCGCTTTCTTCACCGGTAGCTCAAAGACTGCTTTGCGGTAGGAAATGAGCGTGTACCAAAAACTTCAGACCGACAGGCTGTTGTCGTGTTCTGCTGTGTGCTGTTAGATCTATTCATATCGAGTAAAAAATGTCCAAAGTTTATCATCGTTATCGAGATAAATTTGATCACAATCCCGTTTCGAGATCGTTTTATCGCCCTGCCCTACTTGAAGTTATCCACCCTCTCCACCGAGGACCCGCTGATGTAAAGGGGGGCGTAGTCCCTCCCCTGCTTCTTCCTAAATTGCACAATCAGCTCCTTAGTCTTGCTGATGTGAGGAAGTTGTCCTGACCCCAGGTATGTAATACAACAATACAACCTTTTCCACCTTTTATAAAGAACATCAAAGATTTCAACCATGCTTATTCTACCCCTTAAGGAAGATAAATAGAGACACATGGATCAAAGGAGTGAGTCAGAGAGACAGGAAGACAGACAGACAAATCAACTGACAGGTAGGAAATCTCCATGTGGTCCAAGCTGAGGTGTTTTGGACCAAAGAGCAGCAAATCTCATTCCTAAGCAAAGTCCCTGCTTGGTGCCTCAGTAGTGCTGACATTCTCACTGTGTGTGTGATTCCCACTGGTACGGCTTAAGAAAGTATCTGTGATGAGGTTGGGTTGCAAAAGGAAAAAAAAAAAGAGGATAAAATTGACACTGGTTAAATGCGCTGCCTTGAGGTGCCAGGTACTGTCTGCACTATATTAAACATGTTTGCTGTATATTTGGTGATCCTCCGTACATGGTCAGCTGAACTTCTGTTGTTGGTAGTAAAACAGGTTTTCTTGTGTCTAGTTTTTGCTTTCAGTCCAGTTATGTCAGAACTGTACTGACAAACCTGCTGCATTGTGTTGTTGCTGTTGCGAGAGTTAAATATCAAAGAAGACCAAAGCAACACCTGCTGATCAGTTAAGAATTACAGAATCTTACAGATGATCAGTTCAGGTCAGTGTTTTTATCTTCCGCCTGACCTTTTGACCTTTGACTGATATTTTAGCTTTTTTAAAAACTTGCTAAAATGACCACTGAAAAATACACCCACAGATCCTCTCTCAAAAATACTGCATTTATTTACATTTTACCAGTTGCCTCCTTGTGTTTCATTAGGCTTGTTGATTTCACAGTAATATGTGACACAGTGGGTAACTGCTGGGCTCTTAGTGCTGTGAACAAATGATGAATGTACCTTGGCAATTAAAACAACTATTATAAACCCAAATAGTAATAGTCAATAAAAAAGACCATATACTGCATAATTAACAGTGGCAGTTATTAAGTGAGTAAATTACATGTCCAGCTCAGCTGTTTGCAAGACAACAAGTTAGTCAACAAGTCATCTATCTATCTATCTATCTAGCTATTATTTCAACTATGCTCACACTACCCCTCATGAAAGATGAATAGAGACAGATGGAAAGGAGTGAGTCAGAGAGCCTGACAAATCAACTGACAGGTAGGAAATCTCCATGTGGTCCAAGCAAATCTCATTCCTATGTGCTGCAAAGTCCCTTCTTGGTGCCTCAGTAATGCTGACATTCCCACTGTGAGTGTGATTCCCACTGGTACAGCCAAAGAAAGTATCTGTAATGAGGTTGGGCTGCAGACATGTTTAAAACCCTTATGTTTTGTTGAGATTTGCTGTATTTCCTCACTGTTTGAGGTCCCTCCTTTTGCCACAAACCCTCCTTTTGCCACAACTGGGCTTGCAGATTTGATGAAGATGACATTACATATGTTTTGGGCCAGTTAAACTCCAGAGAGTCCTGTTACTCCAATAACTGAAATCCCAGCTTATTTGGGATTTGCGAGGGGCAGAGCTGCGTAAATAGTTCTGTCAATATCAATCACAGCTATATAGCAGATAAAAATTCATTTTAGTTAACCAGGATTCACAGCTGGAGTCCTAACAGAGGTATTGTGCAGTGGTGGAAAGCAACTTTTACATTTACTGTACTTTTGAGGTACTATGTTGAGGTACAGTACTTATTTCAAGGTATTTCCATTTTCTGTTTTTTGTTATACTTGTACCCGACTACGTTTCATGTTACAAAATATAATTAACAAATAAATGATACCTTTATTATTATCGGTTAAGATAAGACTTTATTGATCACAAGCTTCCCAGCAGTATATAAAGTAATTAAAATGAGCTCCACCTTTACTCCAACTGCAACATTAAAGCAGAAGTAGGTAACCTTTATAAAAATAATCATATTTGCTAGAAGTGTCACTGTGTCCTGACAGTAGTACATGAGACAGATAATCTGTGAAAAAATCAGGCTCCACTTAATCCACCTACTGCTCCTGAGGCCATTTGCAAGAATCCACCACGCCCGAATCAAAACAACCAATCAGAGCAGGAGGAGTATCTGACAGAGTGTCAATCACTGCTCCTGCTCACGCTGCGAATACTGAAGTATGATGAGTACTTTTACTTTTGTACTTTTATTTAAGTAAAATGTTGAATGTAGGACTTTTACTTGTAACAGAGTATGTCTACACTGTGGTCTTGCTATTTTTTGGCTACTGTAAAAGATCTGAGTACTCGATCCATCGCTGGTATTGTGTCATTTTCTGCAGCAGACTTCTAAAACATTAGACAACATCATCAGTTCAAAGTCGGGTTTACAAGAAATTCTCATAAAATTTGGAAAAATCACGAAGTACCAAGTTGATAAAACAATGTGAAATATGTTTTTTGAGCAGTTAAAAAGGACTTGGGGCCTCCAGGACCCCAAACAGAACAACAAACACAACAAAAACAAGGAGCATAGAGTTCACCCCCCAGGTGCACACTACTTAAACGTTGTGCCTTGGGGTGCCAGGTACTGTCCATCTGTGGCCCAACTCCACATTCACTCCCCTCTGTGTAACATTCCACGTGTCTGCATGTACCACCTGGTTTACATCAGCATAACTTTCACAGCTGGAGTGTAAATATTATACATTCCTCTTAAATGTACAGAAAAAGGCTGATTTGAGATGTAAACTGTCTCTTGCTATCTTTCTTACAGACCATCAGTCTCTTCCCTCTAAGTCTCATTTCTCTGTTTCTCTTGAGCTCTTTCCCATCCTACTTTTGGTTGGTCCTCATATTTCACAGTCTGGCTTACGCACATAAGTGTAGTAAAGATGGGATATACACGCTGAAACACACAGCAGCCTTGAGGAATGGCTGATGACTAAATAGCTATATTCACTATGTCTAAAAATACACCCCACGGCCCAGAGAGAGATAATCAGAAATGTCAGTTCACCCTGCCACCACTCCATCTGTCTTTGATTGTGTGTGTACAGTATTTGAGTGTATTGTTTGTGTGTCCCTGCTTGATTGCCCAAGTGTGTGTATGATCATGTACACATGGCTCTATGCATTTCACATACCTGTGTGCAGGTTGCACATATTGTACCTGAGCATTTTATTGTGAAGCACTTTTTATCAGCCTATGGCTCTGACGCCACAGGAGCTGATTATTCCATGTCCATAAATTATACAAGAAGTTAAGGTGTTATCCTGAAGTTACCTCCTCCACGTCAAGAAAAGTACCATCATTTGTTTTAATGTTATACTATCAATCTTGTAGGTGACACCTTTTTTCAAGTGGTGCATGCCATTTTGGAATGAAACAGATCGTATATACTGTTCATCTTTGTGTTGGGCGGGCTGTCTGTGCAGCTCTGTGTGTGTGTAGGAGTGGAGTGTTTGTGCGCTTGAGGTTACTCATGTTGTTGCTCGCATGTGTTCATGTTTGTGTTTCTATACGTCCTCATGCCTTTATTTCATTTGGTGTTTTTGCCCTTGTGTTCCTCGATCAGTTGTCTGGGAGCCCGCCAACAACTGCAGGGCATAAACAACAAGTTTAAGGAACGTCTAAAGAGGAGAGCTGGCAGGACTCAAATACTCGCGGGGAATAAAGCTTCTGTTCTTAAAGCCGCTTTGATTCATAGACGCACATTTTCTATCTTTAGCTTACAGCAAAAACTCAGCTCAATCAGGGCATGAGTAAACACTGCTGATTGACTTTTTGACTCCTGGGCTCTAGCGCTCTCTTGGCTATGAGAATGTTTAAGATGTATATCATATTTATGTGTGAGGAACAGGAGGAGAACAGTGGTATATCAAAGGACTGCTGCCATTCGCTGTCAGTTTGTGTTTCACAGATCTTTTTATTAAAGAGACTAAAATAGGAAGTGATTAGATGGAGTTTTAATGTTTTTTTCTTTGATGTTGAAGTTGAGATAAGCTCTTCAGAATTTCAACATGTCAAACCAGGACACAGGTTCTCAGATTTTTTCATGTACGAGCTTGCATGCTCACTTGAAATCAAAAATTCTGTGTTAGCACTACCACTGGCTTTGTGCTGGCACCACAGTCCACAGAGGGAGGAGGTCACACTTTAACATGAAAGACAGCTGTTCGTTTCCGGTGTTCCACTGACCGTCGACGTTCTTTGTATTGCCTGAATGAGACTGAATTTTGGGGGCCAATACTGACAGTGAGAGTGTTCTCTAGTGGACAAACCATCTAATGGTTTCTAAATGATCTTAAACCCAGTTGGTCTTTTCTGTAGTGATATTTCTATCTATTATATCTCTCCTTTCAAAAAGGCAACTTGTCTTGTTTTAAAACTTTTCATATTAATAGGAGTTCATAACTAATATTAATGCTACTGAAAACACATTTACAAAATAGTTTATTTTGTAAATCAAAGTGGCTCCTTTAACCATCAGATCAGACCATGGGATAAGTAAGGTCACATTCATCCTCCAATCCATCCTGAATTGCCCCCTCACTTATTTCATATTTCATCTTTAACTGACCGTCCAACCCTCATTACTGTCCCACGGTGGTGCCAGAAAGTGTGAAATGTCTCTGGAAGGCCACAGCAATAACAATTCCACATTTGTCTCTGAAGCAAGCTTGAGCCAGACTGTGCCAAGTCTTATCTCCTGTGGTGTCAAGTCATCTTGCATACTTTATTAGGATGTGTGCTGAGAAGTGGTTGATGCATTTCACTGATTAATAATTGTAGACTTTGTAATTAGTTTAGTAAAAATCGAATCATTTAGATTGAATTCTCATTCTGGAGAAGCTGGCTGACTTCATATACAATGGTACTCTCATGCTGATCTCATGTCTGGCACAGTGACAGCAGGAAGTGTATGAACAGCTGCTTAATCTGCAACAGCCAATTTGTGTGCAGGACCAGGCTACAGCGGTGTTGGTTAGAAGAAAAAAAAAAATCAAATAAATAAATAAATGGAGGTCTGTGCATTGTATTCAGAGCATTCCCATATGCAGCAGACATCACCACAGTCTGATTAGGCCTCAGGGTATAATATGCAAAATACATTTGGGCTGCATGTTCCTTCTAAGCTGGTATCACAACAACTGACATGACAATCTGGTAATTTGTCACACTTACTAAAAGTTACTGAAAAAGGTTGCGGAAAAGAATCATGTACAATATAAAAACAAACTGTCAGATTTTTCTTTACTTTTTTATTGTCATTTATTTTGCTGCCTTTATGGTAGTTTTTAACTATATGCTATTTTTAACATTCTGACTGATGCACAGAATGTTTTAAAACACACCCATGCAGTAAAAGCTGCTCGTAACACCTCGTAAAAGGTAAGACTGTGTGAGGACAAATATGACACCGCACATTGTTGGAAGCAACAAGCTTGCATAACTTAGTAGCATTCCAGTTACTACCTGTCTACTGTTATGTAATACTATGGCTTCAAACGTTTGGCATATTGACAGAAGGGCAGTTGTGTAATACACTTAATGGAAAGCTCTTCACAATATGGGTTTTGGTGAGACAAATGTGGGTAGCTCTGTGGTAACTGTCTAAAATCATTAGCCAGCTTTTGAAAGACAACTGGCAGTTTTTGGTTATTAAACATCATCCAGCTGCTTCAGCACATCGTTTAAGAAACGTGCTGAAGTTCAGTCGTTCTGTCATTCTCAGCTGCTGCTGAGTAAAACACATTTTCTTTCAGTAAAGTCAGAACTGTACTGACAAATCTGCTGCAAAGTGTTGTTGATGTTGGTTTGATATCGCAAAACAAAAAGACAAAGCAACACCTGCTGATCAGTTAAGGTGTCTTATCAGTTCACTCCTGTGTTTTTAAAGATTTACTCACAAATTAACTCCCCAAAATGCTGCATTTATTTACATTTCACCAATTGCCTCCCTGTGTGTCATTAGGCTTGTTGATTTCACAGTAATACTTGACACAGCAGGTAACTAATGGGCTCTTAGTGCTTTGAACAAATAATGAATATACCTTGGAAAGTAAAAACAACCATTTTAAATCAAAATGTAATAAAATGTGGACCATATACTGTATAATGAGTGGTGGCAGTCAGTAAGCAAGTAAATGAAGCTACATCTCAATCAGCTTATTTGCAAGACAACAAGTCAGTCAAGTCAAGTCATACTAGAAAAACTTAAAAGCTTGCCTCAGTGACTAACTGGTGCACGCAGCAATTCAGACTCGCTCTATAAATAAGCAACAATAAGACAAACAGTAAGAATCTTCACCTCTTTACTGCATCACGTGGTTCTGATTATCGAACACTGGCTACAAACAGTGTGAACTTGTGACCTTGATGTCCTCCTCTTTTACTTCAAGCATGCAGCTGGTCTCGGATGACCCTTTTACATTTTTAAGGGGATTGGACCCCAACATGGCCTCCAGTCATGGGGGTAAATCTCATTAAAGATGTTTGAGCTCCATCCTTCACCCCATGATCAGAGGGAACATCAAAGTGTCATTTGAGGGAAACGACAGGATCCTCCTCTTAAAAGGAATAAAGTTGAGAAATATTTTTGGAATGTGCCTGTACACTTTGGGAAAGGGATGTTACATGAACAGATGGGTTAGAATTAGAAATTAACCATCAGTCTGAGAGAGATTTATTTCACTAAAGGTCCCACTGAAACCTCATTTGTATGAAATGAAGAAAATCCAAGAGAAGAAGTGGCGCAAAACAAGACGTGCATTTGAGCCAAGATACGAGCACAAATTGAATACAACATCTCCATTTTTGATATTCATTCAACCCTGAGCTGAAGCATCTTCAAATAAGCTGATAAACGCCAACAAGGAGTTCAAGACAATTGGATTTTGACAGCCATTTAATCGCTCCAAAGCTTTGCACCGTTACCCTGCAGCTAAATGTGAAACTTTAGGGTTTTGTGTGGAGAAAATGTCAGAATTGCTGGTCTTTAGAGGTGAATTTATTGATTTTTTCTCCCCAAATTCAAACAGGTAACTGCATTTACTGTACTTTTATAAGATTTTTTGAAATGTCATCATGCTATTGTGTACTCTTGTCTTGTCAGCATTAAAGCTGTAGGGAGCTGTACTCATCGCAGGCTTGAATTACATTTCACACCAGTTCTTTAGCTGAGCTTACATGGGTGAGATATTCATTTTTTGTACACGCTTTAGTTTTTTGGCGCGTGGGGAAAATCTGTTAAAAGTCTGTTAAATTTCTCCAATAGAACAACTCAACCTTTATCCATCTTTTCTACTTTTATTAGCATCATTCACACCTCTACAATCGAAGTAAGTGGTACCAATTAAACATCAAATGTAATGAAATCTTTTGTGAATACTTAATTTAATGTGTTATAATTGGATGTTACCATAGCTACTGGATTTAACTGTGTGATCCAGCAATTACAGTATGGCTGGCCTTGATTGAGAGAATGTTTAGTCAACTAATGGCCAGCACATTTAATTACCAGTGCACACAGTCTATTAACAGAAAATCTGAAAAGATATCTCTGTCCTCATTACTGACCCTCTGCAGTTACACCCAGCTGACCTCTACTTCCACATATTTGTCACTGTTCAAACATTTTGCTAAAATATGAGCAAATGAATTCCCCCCAGAATGAATGTTTATCTGACTGACAGTGAGAACCCTATAGAGTGAGCTGTGATCTAAATTATCATGCATGTCCCCACCCTTGTTGTGGTACCTCCTCGGCCTTCACCAGAAGCATCTTCCTGGTTTATAATTTGTTGAACTTTGTATTTATCTGGCCTTGATGCAGAGGAGTTACAAGTCTTTGATTGGAGAGGAGGTGGACAACAGATTGTCAACCAATGCAACTGTACAGGTTCGTCTCATGAGTCCAGTTAGGCAAATAAATAACTCACATATATTGATTGTTAGCCATCTCCACATCTATCAGACCAGTGTTACCTGATAGCTGAATAGAGCTCAGGTTGTAAGTTACTGCGGCTACAGTAACGTAACCAACAAATCACAATGGCACACCCTGCACTTAGCACAAGAGCTAAAGGGCATGTTACATAATTCTCGCAAAAAAGTCTAACAGCAACTTGCACGCTATCTAATTAGTGTTAGCTTGCAAACATTAAGTCATTATGTTGAATTTGTTTTGAAAATCACTCCAATACTAAACGGCGCCTGGGAATACATTACATCCCCCGACCGTGTGAGTTTCAGCACATTCACTGTTGAGACTCGTTCAGCTTTGACTGCCCAAAGAATTGTCCCAATACGCCCAAAGCTAAAGTCCTGCATGGGCCTGAAGTGTGGCCCAAAGCACAGCTCAAGACCACCATTTTTTTCAGCTCAAACCTGGCTTGAAACCCAATAATTTTCAAACTCTCTCTCTCTCTCTTTCCTCCTCCTTCTGTTTTCCCTTTTCTCTTCATTCTTTCCACATAGCTGCATAACAGACACTGGCACACTGCTCGAAGTAATCAGCCAATCCATCATAATGAAGTAACTAAAGAAGAACTGTAAATATGAATAAAAAAACAGCAGTGGTTATGTAGCTCACATGATTTATAATTACCGTCACACTCAGTAAACATCTCCCCACTGATGGAACACACCCTTAAATAGTCATAACAAGAAAAAACAATAAGCATGTGGAGTAGAGCCAAAGCAATGAAAAACTGATCTCTGTCTCAACACTTTCTGACTGCACTTTATATTTGACATATACAATACGAGCGAACCCGCCTGAACACATCAGAGCTCTACCCAAACATTAGGTGCATGGTTTGGACACAGACAAAAAGCACCTGTACGGTTTCCCGGTGGCTCACCTGTCGTTCACGCGCCATCTAACCTGGAAATCTTGGGTTCGCATTTAAAGTGGGACCTTCACCTCGCTGCTTTCCTGCCTCTCTCTCTGCTGCTCTCTGCCAATTAAAGGAGACGTAAGACCTTTAGTGAATACGTTTGCTGAGAGTAAGTTAGCCTGTCTCTGTCCAAAGGTAACACAATTAACTTACCTGCACCTGATTAACTGATTAACGTGTTATATCTCATTTGTTGAATCTGTACAAAGACCAACGTGTGAAAACTAGTCTTCCTGTTCTTACAGAGCTATGTGCCGGACTATTTCTTGTTCTGGACCAGCTACTTTCTGGATGAACACTTTAAATGTGAAGCATCCCAGTAGCAAGTGTTGGGTTAGCATGAGCAGTGACTATCATCTCATTTCTTGTTTTAACTGTATCCATGCTGTTGGGAGAGTCATTTGTGGGTGTTCTTTAGTTCTTTTCAGCTTCATGTTTTTCTATCTGTCCATAACTGTGAATCATCTGCGTTGTGTTTCTGTTATCTTGCTCTCCCTTTTCTTGAGGGTTATTTTTTTTAAATACCCATTAAGATCCATGATACATGTAACCCAAGTGAGCTGAACTGTTGTGATAACACTTTCTCTCCCACTTGCTCTTGCTATCTGGCGGCCTCGGCGTGTCTGCACAACTGAACCGAGCTGAACCGGTTTCAGGGAAGACACTGCCAGGGAATGATGAGCATGCTGCCTCCCCTCTCACCCTCCCTAATCCGCCCCAATCTAATTTAGATTAGCCCTGAACATTCCCTCAACATTCTCTGAGCTGCCGGTATTACAAACATACCACACAACAGACGGGTGTGTTCGCAGAGAATGTCAAGATGATCCCTGCTTGAGGGTTGGGATGTGTGTGGGTGTGTATGTACGTGTGTGTGTGTGGGCTTGTTTGTTCATGTGTGTTCGTCATTTGTGTAGGTGTCTTGGGAAATTTATGTGTGTGTCCTGAACCAGACATCCACTGACACCCTGCGGAGATTCATCTTTCAGTCATAATATTTTATTACAATTATAATACATTTTATTTCTAACTTTATTCAACTATCCTGGTTTTAATCATGTTCGGGATATGATGTGGAATCAAACAAACGGATGTTTTATGATCCAGTATTTACTTTAATTCTTGTTTTTCCTCTGATCTTTTCTTATTATACAAATGACAGTGCACACTTTAGGCCTGCATTAACAATTTAGATGTGTTTTTAGAGTTTAAACAATAAATCAATTCATCAATTAGTCATTCGACAGCAAAATAATTTTCAACTTTTTTGATAATGGATCAATAGTGTCAGTGAGAAACAGTACTGCTTTACTCTTGTTTTATCAGTATGAACTGAATATCTTTGGGTTTTGGATGTTTGATTGAACAAAACAAGACATTTGAAGATGTCAGCTTGGAAACTGTAAAGTGTGTGTTTTATTTTCTTTCTTAGACTAAAGACTTAATTGATTAATCAGAAAAATAATTAGCAAGTTAATCGATAATGAAAATTATTGTTGCACCCATATATGTTTTTTGCATTTAGAAAAGATAACCTGCTGATTTCCAATAATATTCTGTATAGTGTCCTATAGTATTTACTAGAATATCCACACAGAGAGAGGATGTCAGTGGATGTATGGACAGGATTCAGAAAGACCTTCTTCAACCTGAGCATTAACAAAATACTGATGTTTTCAACCCACAGTGTTTTTGCATCACCTGCAAATTGTCACTAAAACGGCTGCTCTGCTCGCATCACTCACTGCTGCTCGCTGTCATATAATTAACTGCAACGATGTTACTGAGTGTTCGTAAGTGTTTACCATTAGGCTCTTATTAATGAACCTTCTGATTTATATGACTACTATGTTCCTGCAGTTGAAAACTCACCTGCACAGCTAATATCTGTATCCTGGTGTGGAGCATGGAACATGAGTAACCTGGTTATTCAGACATGATTCTCATGCAGCAGTTTTAATTAATGATATGAGTCTTTCTGCCTTTAGACTCTCGGCATCAGTGCTTGAGGAGTTTTTTAACAATGAAAAGTGTGTATTAGACGTCAGTGTGACAGAATCATAAAAGTAGATCCGACCTTCTACTTTTAAAAGTAGAGCATCTGAAATTAATTACAAAAGATTTCTGCCTCCTCTTTGGCGCCCCTCCAGCTGGTGGTCTAAAAACAGCTCTGAAATGTGAGTGTATGTTCCACTTACAGGTGAGTTATATGATTTGTTCACTTACAGTTTATGTGTATCCTTCCCGCTGTGCATTTGAGTTATAGGAGGCTTGTGTGTGTGTGTGTCCATCAGATCATCTCAACCTGAATAATCTCTTGACCTTGCCGACTCAAAACAGAGCCATTCATAACTCTGTGTACTCCTCGTATCTCTGTGACCATAAACAACTTTCCTCTCCCCTCCTTCCCTCACCACCCTCCCCCNCAGCAGGCTCATATCTTCCACTCTCCTTTACTTTCCAATTGTCTGCACTTCTATTGTTTTCTTTGTTATATTGCTGCTTTCTTTTCCTTGTTTCTGCTATCCTCCACCTCATCTCCCTCCCTGTCTTTTCATTTCCTCTCCCCACCTCACTTCTCTCCCTTTTTTTTTGTTCTCTGCCGCTCTCATCTGTAGCTGATTGAAAAGCCATATCACCAAAATGTGACATATTATTAGGGTTTAAGAAAAGATATCTGATCCCATAAATGATGACCATACATCTTAGAAATTACAGATCATTGTGGTTTCCATGTCGGGATTAATGTCAATAGACTTGCTCTCCTTGTCTTTTCTTCCTATCTCTTTCTTTTGCTTCCCTGTACGCTCCACCCCACTTCTCTCATAACCTCTCCTCTCTTCCATCTCATTTCCTCTCCATTTCTTTTCTCTCTCTGTTACTCATATTTTCTCCCATTCACTTTTTCCCTATTAAACACATGTCTGAGGCTCTCATCTCATCTACCAGGGTAGAACCAGATTAATCTGAAATGTGGCGTTAAATAGTTATGTGTGTATCTATAGTTGATGATCATTAGCAGAAGT
>NTHP01000594.1:221726-234455 GCA_003416845.1 Oplegnathus fasciatus
AACAGTTTGTTGTAAATTAACTGCTGCCCTGGACTGAAGTAGAACCGACTCTAATTCACATGTAGCTTGGGAAAACAACGACAGATGTGATCAGGTTTGTGATATAGCTAATGGAGACCTGTACATGTAAATGAAAGTGTATTAAATCACAACTGGATTTTATTTGGGTATGAGACAACTGAAATGAGAAGTGTAAATGGGGCCATCATGTCTACAAGAACTTGCAACAGACTTTCTAAAATGCTTTTCATGGTGAAATGAATATCTTTCTATCTACTGTATTTCTAGACCAGTGCTTGTGTGTGCTAATATAATTTTCTCCATCACACACTGCTCCAAATGTCTGAGAGCACTTCACACTACTGTGTGGTTCTCACATGGTAGATGTCTGGTTTTGGAACCAAAGTCAAAATCATGTGATGACCTTTGTTTATAACAGTCACGAGCAAAAAAAGGTTCCAACCGCTGCGGTAGNGCAGTTCCTCGGTGCGTGAAGCATAGATGGTTACCAAACAAGACACATTTCACGCTTAGCCTCTCCAACTTTTTTCTGCCAAACAAAATTTGGCTCTTGAACTCTGTGTCCCTACTCCACCTTTATTTCTCTGTCTCTGGCAGTTCAAAGCAGGGCTGCCAGGTCTGTGTGACAAAATCAGCCCAATGGCCAATCAAAACCAGCCCAAAAACCAGCCCAATACCAGAACTCAAAATANTTTTCCCTCTTCCTCCCTGCCTGGACAACATGAATGTAGTTTTTACTTGAATTGAATTTACTGTAGTTAATGCAATACCTTATTTCAACTGAAACACCTTATCATGTTGCTTCACTATATTTTCATCATATACTAGTAAATACATGTGTAAATAGGCTATGTATTTACTGTTAGCATTTTTGTTTACCTTATTTCAACCATTACATCTTATCCTGTTAACTGAGTGAGGCGGCGCCGGGCGGGCGGAGAGCACTAGGCACGTCGTGTGTGTGTGTGTGGTCGTCAGGGCGTGTGACATGTCCCATGTCCGTGTGTGTAGCCTACGTGCTGATCTGGAGACAGTTTGGTAGGATTTGGGTATAAATAAATTATTTAATTTAAAATATGGATTTTTATTTATAGATATTATTCATGTAATTTGCATGCAAAATAGGTCTACCCAACCAGCGGACAAAAAAATTCAACCCGCGGCAACACTTCCAAAGTAGCCCAATTCCGCGGGAAAAACGCGGACCTGGCAACCCTGGTTCAAAGTCAACATTGTCCCCCTTGTTTTACACTTACTGATCTCTCTTACCTTGTGTATTCAGAAAATGTAGATTACTAAAAACAGTGCCTGCGCAGAGTTATAAATGTGAACATACACTACTACATTGCCTTTGTCCATTTTATTACAGATGCCTGGTTTAGAGCCCTGCTTGATGCTGACTGGATTTGGTAACCTCATGTTGCACCACACAGGCCACAGCAAGGCTTCTTCAGCTTCACTGTAGTTGATGTCTCAAACTTTGCCTTTGATTTCCACTCACATTTCAGTTTGTGTTATGCCTAAATGTAGAGTGTGCTACTTCTGCATCAGAGGGTGTTTCTAATAATAGCTAACATCAGTAACCAGACTGGGGAAATGTAAAGGTAAACCTGAGACAAATCTTACTGGCTCACTAACTAGTGTAGTAACTAACATTTTTTATTGTCTTAGAGTGGTGCTGTTATTTTAACAATAATGTTGAACAGGAATAATCAAACACTTGAAACACAGAAACCTGTCGGATAGTATAGTCAAGGCAGGTGTATTTGTATGGCACTTTTCAATAACAAGGCTGTAAAGAGTGCTTTACATGGGACATAAAAGGTATACAACACAAAAAGTCAGCCCAAAGTTGTTACCAAACCTTTTCATCTTCTTCCAACATTAACAAAGCTCTACTTAAGTTAACCAGCTTTTTCAGTGTGCCATGTCCTCCATGAATCTTTCTCTTGACACTACTTCGTTTTATTTCTGTTCTTTCTGTGACTGCTCTGTGGCTGCCACGACACAAGCGACCAGCAAATCCTTTACACTCCACAGTATCTCTGAAATAGTTTAAAAAGTCAAAATGGAAAATTACTGTAAACAAAACTGTGTGAAAGACTTCTCTGGTGTCCTTCTACTTTTGCTTGTCAACAAAACAGGCTGTTTGTCATTGACCTTCTGAAACGACCAAAACAACAAAAACTGGTCATATGAGCGTTTTCTGATCTGCCACTTTTTAAGATTTGGTTAAGTTTAAGGAAAGATTGTTGTCATGTTTAAAAGTAACCAATGTTGGGATGTCAACCACAGTCTGCAATGTCAGACACGTTTTACACCCAACTATCCAGGACAGTCATTATTTGCACAAGAAGTCACGTTTCAGAAAAATGTAAACATAGGTTGTTTTATGCCCTGGAAGACATGGCAGATGCTGTCAGATTTCTGTTTAGAACAGTCTCATTTAGCTACTTTACCCAAATTTCCCTCCTGATCTTAACTTCTTGCAATTGTGCTTCTGATCATCATCTTCCATCTTTTTGTTTCTTTCCATCACTCTGCAGTTGAACGAGAAAACAAAGAGCACAGATGTTCAGAGACAGAGTATTTATACCAGGGTATTAGTATAATTGCCACATTTTGCGGCTTGGTGAGGAATGTATTTGTCTCCCAGACAGATCGAGAAGTGATGGCACAGGCGCAAACAGCTGGGGTAACAGTGCTGCGTTTCAATAGTAACAGGTGCAACAAGGCTGTTGTGGCTTAACACTAGCAAGACACTGGATCCTGATTGTGAGCGGGAATGTGGAAGACAATGAATGTGTGTGTCAGATTGCATGTGCGTATGTGGCTGAGACAGAACACTTGTTTTAATCATTTTTTGCAGCATTTGTTCACATCACATTTACCAATAAAGGTTGAGTTTATGGGATCCCCTAGAGCAGGAACTGGGAAGCAGAAAAGCTGTTTAAATGCATAGTTTAATAGATATTTAGTTGGGTAGTCAAAGTTACTATGATGATCTGCGCTGCTTAAAGGCCTGATTACAGCTGCATTTAAAATGGCAAAAAGTCAAGTAAGGATACCCTGACGGCGTTAATCACCTAAACGAGTGTCCCCCTTTCATTGTCCATGCAGAGTTCAACTTTGGTTTGACCCAAAGTTGCGCTGTTGACCGACAGAAAGCAAGTCTTGACCGTGCTGCCCTTTAAATGAACGTACAGCTGTAGAGTCCAAAATTGAGGAAGCTATCGTAGCTTGTTAGCTGTGTGTCACCATCCAGTTTTATTGATCCTCCTCTGACAGTAGAAACTGCTTCACAACAGAGGCTTCACACTTTACACTGCTGTACACTCAGTTAGGAGACAGAAGTCTAAACTATAGCTGCAGGAGCAGCTGGAATCAGCACACCATGACGAAAGCTGTCAACACTTTGGCTCATGGCCCAAAACATTCATGCTGCTGAGAATAAAGGCATAATCCGTAATCTTTTATATACTCAGTTTGAACCTCAAATGCGCAGAATGTCTCAATGATGGATAATTTCTCCATAATTGGGTATGATGGCTCTTGAGATAGCAAACATGTATACGCATTGTGCTCTGAGACATCCAATGTAAACAATTATACACAGTAAATACACTTTCACATACTTACTTTAAGTTAGTTAGAAAGTAGTTTATCTGTTGCTAAGACAAATATATACTGTATAATTAAAAATGGCAAGCCCTTACAAGGACAACATGATCAAACTTACCATACATATGCCAAATTAATGTGAGAGTGTGTCAAGAGAGTTAGGTTAGGAATGAAATAACTTATTGACGTATGACTTTAAAAAGAAAAGTGTTTATTTATATACAATTCAGGCAGTTGTGTTAAAGAGTGCTTAAACACAAACACAAGTTATGAAACGTGACACAGCTGCACTACCTCAATGATAAACCCATGTGAGCATTTTCTGATCTGTTTCTCTTCTGATAAAAGGTGTATAACTACTTGGTTACGGACAAGATCTTCTCCGGGGTTAAGTGAAACCAACTTTGACTGTTGATAGGACATGGTACATGATACCGAGGGAGCAAATAAGGAGCGTCCCATCAGCGAATACAAACCCACAACACATCTCAAGAAGCGAAAGGTGCTTGGCCTTTGTGCACACTGATTCAGCAAAATCACCACCAACAGACAATCATATAAATTAACTTGCAGCGGATGTTTCAAGGCCGGAAACAGTGAAAAACCAGTTCTCAGGTGAAAATATTTTACTATTTTTTATATAATATTTTACTCTAAATTCTCATTAACTCAGAACAGAGTGGGTTGCAAGCTGTCCACTTTATGTCATGTTAATTATCACCTGGATGGAAACACTCACATGCCTACATACAGAATTTAAGTAAATATGTTAAATAATAATATAAAGAGTATGTTTAATAATAATAAATAGAATAATTCAATGATTGTATTTTTAACCCTCCCATTATGTTGAAAAAAAAATTCCATCCATTATTTTATAGGACAGATTGACCCGCACTGTTTAAATACACTCACAACAGGCAAATAATCAGTCAAATTAGTAACATTTTCATTATGGCTTGTCAGGGAGGTCAAATTTTTATAAATATATATACACTATATTTAACAAATATTTGATTTGTTTATTGATTTGATTTTTTTCTTCCAAACTATGGCATTTTGAGAATTCTTCGATTAACATAATGCAGGAATCTTCAGTGTCTAATAGTCCTATATTTTCTTAATTTTTGTAAAGGTAAATATCAACAGTGTGCTGTGGAGCGTCAAGCAACCTGATTGTTTGGTCCAACTCCTGTTAGGAGACGGGTTCAAAACAGAGAAGAAGCAAGACCAAGAGTCTACGGCCATGCTACTGGCCCTGTGAGGCTGTACTTCCACACAGCGGTGCTGTTGTCAACAGTTGTCAAGATGTTTGACTAAAAGCCAAAAATTTCAATCTTATGGTGGCGCTAGAGGAAAAGTCAGGATCACCAAAGTCAGTAGGATTCATTCTCTGGAGACCATGAATGTCTGTACAACGTCATGGCAATCTGTCTTATAGTTGTAGAGATATTTCAGTCTGGACCAAAGTGATGGAGCGACTGAACCAACATAAAACCAACATAGCCATCCACGCTGCTAATAGCATGGCAAACAATTATAAATGATATGCATGTTATACAACGTGCAAGTATAAAAGAAACAGCTAACATCTCTCAGTGTCCTTCCTTTCACGTTTCCCTACATGTGAAAGGAAGTTTCAGCCTTCAATCTTTTGGAATTCATTTTTTTGGCATCTGTCTTTGGCAAAATCTCTCGCAGCACTGTGTGGGACAGGACAATCAGAACCAGTCAACCTGCAGTAACAACAAAGACACAGTTTTATTTTGTGTCTGTGCTGCTATTTATGTACATGAAAACATCCCACAAACTGACCCGCAAACATCACGTACAGGCATTCCACAGCTCATCAGTGTGTCCTCATCAAAGGTAAAGACCCTAAATGAGGAAAAGTCAAAAAAGGTAACCAGAATTTTAGACAGCTCAAAAGTGGAAATGGGTCAAATTGACCAGCAAAATAATAGGACGGTCAAATTGTTTAGCATTTAGTGACAATGTGCATGCGTGTCTGAGTGTCATCAGAGTTTCCTCTGGTGTTAATTATGGTGCACTGTGAGCACAAACAGGAAATATGAGGAAGCTGGTGTTGCTCTCCACAATATATCAGCATACGAATCAGAATAATAGATGGATTGTCAGAGCCATTTGGGAGAGTGCTAGAGTGCTCTGCAATCAATGGGCTCAAATTATACGTGTAAAGGTTTGTCATTCACTGCATCTCTGAGTCTCTTCATTGGTTAGTTATTTTGTAATATTTTTTTCACTGTCATCTGTCTGTCCCTTTATGTCTTTCTTTCTGCTGTCTCATTCCCTCTGCTTGTCTGTCTGCGTAGCATTCATATTCATGTTTGGCAGAGAACTACAAATAAACATACATTACCATTCCACCAAAGTTTGCAATCATCTGTTATATTGATGTTTTTTTTCCCTTCAATAATGGCTATTTTAACATCGATAAAAACTGTATAATTCAGATACTGAATGTATCATTTACATTTGACATAGTTTTGGCCACAAAAGAAGAATAATTAAATGTTTAAAAGTTCCATTTAGTCGACGTCCCCACAGTGTTGCATGGCAGGGGAGAATACTGTTGGAACCATTTTCCCCCAAATACGTTCGATTCTTTGTTTTCCAGTCCAGAAAAGCATCAGTGACCCTCGATCATTATTGAACCACAACGGTGCAGCTGGTCTGTAAATACGAAAAGAGTAATGGCGTCCTGATCTGACGCTGAAGTCACTCCCTCTGTGTGTGTTGTGATCCGAGCTTCTCTCTTCTTTGTTTTGAAGCCAGGACGGCTGCACGTGCATGTTAGTGCATGGAGCGACAGCGTCGTTATTTGATGACCTGGGAATGACAGTGACCTCCAAACCCCCCCAACCAGAAACATCATCATCATTGTAAAACACACTTCATTCAAACTCAACAGAACCAAAATAAAACTCACCCGAATCGTCTGTAAAAAGTCTGTAAATAAATAGTAATAGTAAATATTCAACTTGAGTGAAACATCTGCGTATATCACGGGGCATTGCAGTGTTGTGTGGGGAGGACTGGGCGGAGCGAACCAGCAGGGAGACAGAGCCGCTCCTCGCTGACAGCTGCTGGAGGAGAGACCCAATGGCAGCGACCGAGCTTCTATGAGGAATAAATAGCCTACCTGGAGTCACACCTGATTCTGCTCTGATCCGGAGCCGTTTACCGTTTGGGCCTTTATTTTTGAAACTTTTGGGATTAAAAAGTGGATTTATCTTCACTCTCACTTTTCAACCTGCCTGCAGCAGCGAGCCGTGGAGGCGCCGACCTCCACTGTGGGTGTTACAATGTAATTAGTCTCTCTTGGTCCATATTGACTGCTGACTGGAGGGGAAACGTACAGAGGAGGGGGGGAAAACAAGAGAGACTGCAGGAAAATAACCTCTGGTCTCTGGTGAGTGCTGAGTTTAGTCAGAGGCTGAACTGAACACAGACTCACAGACACAGTACCTGCCTGCCGTCGCTCGCTAGGAGCTGTTTCATCGATCTGCAGAGTGACCTAAATTCATGTAACGTAATTATTAGCTTGCTAGCTATCCTGTTAACATTAGCTATCTAAAACATCCCGTGAAATATGCATTATGTAGCTAAAGTTTGATGGTGTCAATTGAATGTGAATGCCTTCAGCTGAACGCTCCCAGGTCGTCAAATACCGACTCTTTGTCACATCCCTCGGCGTTTGATACCGACGCATGAGGCACCTTTTGGCGTCTGTATGAGACGCATCAGGATTTCAACTAACTCCAATGTAAATGAGAACCGGTTGGGGAAGAATACATAGTTTTAATTTGTTTTGGTCTGAGATGCTGGTGCTCTACTGCGACAACTAGTGGCATTGAATCAGTGAATGTCGTATATAGAACCTTTAAGAAAAGCAACACACCTGTTAATTCCAGCTTGTTAGAGGCATTATTGTGACAGTATTGTGACTGTATTTCTGACAGCTGGATTTGAAGTTGCACAGTGTGAAATTCTTCTTTTTACTCTTTGGTAAAATGTTTGTGAAATGCTAATGCTAATGATTATGTCTCACAAACACGCACCTCCTCATGAACAGGTGGCATGCACATTTACGAGTTTGTGCACTTAAGAGAGTTCGGTGAATCTGACTTGGAACACTCGTACAAACAAACCTCACAGAAAAAGGCATTTCTGAAGACACTGCTGTTGAGTTTTTAATCCTTTACAGTGCACCACAAACAAGATTTCATTCTTTGTACTAGGGGGGGGGGCAGGAGGAGCATCATCTCACAATCTGTACAACCCTGCCCGGAGAAATCTGCTACATATCAGTCTTCCATGTAATTTAAGCAGCTATGTTATAGCAGTAGTGTTATTTGTTGAATGAGCAGTGGCCATTTGAATATTTCATTATCATATTTTCATCAGTCAAGATGCTCCCAGCTAAAACTACAGTGAAAAGCAAGCAACTAGTAAATAACATCTGTAGTTGGGCCAACATTGTATTGAAGTACAAAACCGTTTTTTCAGGGGCGGCGAGGCTGGAAATAGGACAGTGGTGTGAAGTGACGTGTTGACGAGCGCCAGCATGCCTAGCCAATACCGGTGTGGGGTCCTACATAGAAAATAATAGGGGCGACTGTTTTGACGTGCAGCGTTCGGCGGCGGTATGTTTGGGCCTTAAGAGCAGGGGCTGAGCCCCGCCTGCGGCGAAACACCACACACTATAAACGACAACAAAACACAGTACGAGACTGTTTATTTTTTTCTTAATGCACTGCAGAGCTATTCAGTTGTTAAGCATATACATTGGATTGATTTTAATAAGTTTAATGTACTTGAAGTGTCACTGTGCAGCTGTATTATCTAGGAAAATACAAGTATCGGATCAGGACTCGGTATCGGCAGATACTCAATATTAAATGACTCGGATCAGGACTCGGGGGCAAAACAAACTTGATTGTGATAACCCTACTTTTGACTTTACCTCAAATCACCCAGATGAAAGAAAATGTCATGCATCAACATGATTCAGGTCTGCTAGTCAAGCCTATGCTTTGCACACCGTCGATACTGGCCCTCTTCTTCTGTGGCCATGGTTGTCTCCCAGTAATGAGATAAATAAATACCCTGTCCTTTCCAGCAGACCTGACGCAAAATCATCTGTATCAGTAAAAAAGTGCAGCAGGATCTATAATTGTCTGCCAAATGCATTTCCCAAGCAATAGCGCACCAGAAGGGTACCTACTTGATGTACCTGATCCTGCACAGCCGTGTCGGCATGTAGACATAATGTTGCAGTTGAGAGGAGAGATTTACATGCCTGAAGATAAGCCATTAATCTCGTATTCATGTTGGACTGAGCTGATCAATATGCGGTATCCCCTCCTGGTTCCACTCCACAATGTGCACTTCTTGAGTGACTCCTCAGGGGAGGTAGAACAGCTCTGCAGTACAATACTGCCACGAGGATACAGTAAAACCTTCATGTTGGACAAAGTTAATCAAAACAAGACGCCTCCTGTTTTTTCCCATCTTCTTTTCTTACAGCTTTTACTGTACACTGTACACTTGACATTTTCTGAGTCTTCGCCTGTGTCCACATGACGATGTCAACCCAGCATAGAGGCCTGGGCAGAGAGTATGGAGTGTTGGCATGTAGAGTAAGTCTCCTGCAATTCAGATAAGAGGAGAGAAGGTTCCAGAGGGTTTTCCGAAAGATTTAGATGTGCAATACTAATCCATGCTTCATTCATTGGTATTCATGCTGGTCCAAGCTAATCAACATGGGGTCCCTCTTTATCCTCTGCTTTTCTCTCTCCTAATTTGTTTTCTTCCCCTCCTTCCAGGACCCCAGAAACTAAATGGGAGGCAGTTTTTCTCTTTCTTTCTCTCTCTTGTTTTTTTATATTTTCTCTCTCTCTCTCTCTCTCTTCTCCTCACTAAAATGATCGCTCATGGTTCAACTGAAATGATACCTGCTTTTTTTCCTGGCCATTACACTCTGTTGCGTGTGTGTGTGTATGTGTGTGTGTGTGCGTGCGTGCATGTATGTAGACCTTAAAGCCAAAAGCCACCGAGGGAAGATAGACCAATTAGATTAGAGCTGCCAATGTGGGAGGAGGTTGACAAGAGAGGTGCGTACTAAATGGCGTGTACATGTGTGTAACTTTGTGTGTGTGTGTTTGTGTTTATGTGTGAGAAATGGGAGCACATTCCTCAGCCTCAACACAAAAGACTAAGGTCCATTAATCTGGCTCTGTGGCAGTGATGGGAGCCACAGCAGGCTGCACTGGCTTTGTATTTACCTGTTGTCTCACACACACTCACACAAATACACAGAATGTCTTAACCCCGCATTAAACCACATGAGGCAACAAACATATTTAAGGGAGCTCAAAACTGAATGTGACAAGGCACAATCTTGCAAAGATGACAATAATTTGCCAACCCTGTATCCTACAAATTACATTTATATACAATAACTTTTTGCGAAATATGTATTGTGAAAAACATGTTTGCTACCTGTGTAACAGTTAAAGACTGTTAAAGACTGTTTTCAGTTAAATGTCAACACAATAAACATGCTGTGTCTCGTGCTTCAAGTCATAGCAGAAGGGGTTAAGAAAAACTGGCTATCCTCTTTCCTTTCCTTCTACAACTCAGCAACTTGCCCCCACCACCAATGCACCCCCCACTCTTCTCCCCAGACTAGTTCCCATGCATTCCTAGTGGCCTCAGAAACCCAATATACCCCTTTTGGTGTGTCCACAGATCCACAGTGTGGCCTTTCCGCCGTGCCAGCTGCCTTCCTCTCCTTCAGCCAAATGGAATGTTAAGCCCCACTTGTGGCTAGCTTTGTCCCCTGTCATGCAAGGCAAACAAAAGGCAAAGTGGATTTTCATTGTATTAGGTATTCCAATACCCCCAAATCCTCCCTCTCACCCATTCTTCCTCTGCTCTCACAAAGAAACATACGCAGTGGCAAAGTGTGTGAGCCATAGAAGCCAGGAAAGCCTGCACACCGCACATACACATGAATGGGCCTGCAGTAGGACAGTAGGTGTTTGCATGCATACAGGAGTGTTAGTTTGCTTTTTTCTGCACACACACACACAAAGACATGAACATGTGTACACAGGGTCAAACCCATACACGTATTATGCCACAGCCTCCTCGTCTGAGCCTTACCTGGCAGACGAAACTGTGTGCACTTTCCAGTCAGCTGCTCCTTCTGGCTGATTGATCTATTGTTGCTATCCATTGTTTGGCAACACTACATCAAATACTCATTCTTCCCAGAGCACGAGCATGAGTAGTAAACCTCTTTATCAAGCCCTTACTGAAAACAAGACAAATTCCAATGACAACCTTTGCTTTATTTTCCCAATGACATGCACGACTGAAATGTCTGCTTTTCTTACTGAAAATTTTTTTTTTCTCCTGTAAACAGGTTTGTAAAAAATATGATAAATATTGTTTTTCAATGAGGAAGCAATTCAAGTAACAAGAATCTAATCTAAAGCATAAACTAAATATAAAGTCCAAAGCTGCTTATGGTCCACATTTGCAGTTTAGGAACTGTTGTCAATAGCCCACAATCGTACTGGCCTCATTTTCATGCAACAAATCCATCCTCTCCTCCACTGCCATCTTTTTTTGGAGACAGTTTGTTCTTGTACAGAACAATAGCGATCATAGCATGCTTGAACAAACTTGATAAGTCAAGAAAAAAAGTTTTTTATTGCAGTTTGTATGTTTTGGTGATGCGGCCTATCAGACAGCCAGATACAGAGGGTTACAGACAAAGCTTGTAGCTACCAGTGGAAACCACAGGCTACACCCTTGAAATCATTCTATTGGTTTTTACTGCTGTTTATCTGCAGAGCAGTGCAATGTAATTTACAAATAATGTCCTCCGCAGCCAATCCTGATGCATAAAATAAAGGGCATAAAGTTTAACAGATGCAGCTGGTATTCAATAACTCACGTCGCGTGAGTTTCCCTTGGCTGTGTTCCTCTTGTTTACCCATAGTAAGCACCCTGAATGTTAGTGTGACCTAATTATTACACAAAACCAGTCTGAGCTGGAGATGGTACTTTGAGTAGCAGTAGTGGTTTAAGATCATTTCACCAAAGTATGTCTTTAAGGCATTGGGATCTGAGCAAGCCTTTGGAGCAAACTACTGTCATGTTGCAGGTGCATGTCAGGACAATCAGATGCACTGCAGCATTGTTCAAGCTATTCTCAATTCTAAACCGCTTATCGGGGGGGGTTGTCACATTTAAAATATGCTGCTTGGCATAATCTGGCGCTGGGATTTTTTTTGCTAAATGACCTGACAGTTATGAGTAACATGTTGGAATAATTATGTAAGTCATCTGCTGTTTGGTATGAGGAAGAAAATACACATGTTCATGCAAATATGTGCCAACACACCCACAGATGAAGACGTAGCGTCACTCTTTCCTCGTCACAAGCGTATAAATTGCAGCACCTGCAGTCAGTGAAGGCAGTCTCCTCACAGGTTAGACGTGAACACATTATACACAATGTGGTCCTTCATTGTGGTTTTCGTCCTTCTGACAGGTAAGAACATCGTGCTTAGAGAAGGGATGTATATTTGTATATCTGTGAGGATACCTTTGTAAAGATAAGACTGAATTACCTGAAAATCCAGCAGCACTTGTTGCTAAAATATAGACTGTTTGTATTATGTTGATGATGATGGTGATGATGGTGTTGATTATTAATCCATTTAACCACATCTTTGCAGCTGGACACGGAGCGCAGGGCTATGATAATGCTTTGGAAGGCATTTTGATTCATGTTTGTCCAACTAACCAAGTCGTGTCTCAGATTAAAAGGTAACTTGCACATGAAGATGAAACTGTATACAATGTGTGTATGATTCAGAAGAGTAAACACTCTGCACATTTAACTATTTATTATTTACTATCATACCTTTACATTGTATATATCACTGGTACTTCTGATTCTTCCATTAAATCTTTTTGATTTATGTCAAAGCTCCCACAGTCCCGTTGACAACGATCGCCAGTGGAAGATTGAATGCAAGGCTTTCG
>NTHP01000594.1:246990-259016 GCA_003416845.1 Oplegnathus fasciatus
TGTCTTTTTATGTATGTTTTTGTCCGTGGATCAGTTTTAAATATGGCAGGGAGTGACAGTCAGGAGCAACTACAGTGAGCTGCAGGTGACAGGCTGCACACCTCCAACTCCTCAGCAACATAACCAACTCATTTTACTGTGACATGCTGTTGTGTGGAAAACTACTAGCGTCTGAGTACAAACCTGAATTTGTTTGGCTGCTCTGTAAACAGATACACCAGCTGCTTTTCTGTTGGATTTCTGACAAAGTCGCTGCTCAACAAATGTTTGCTATAGTTTGATGCACACTTGCTGTTACCACGGTAACCAAGGATGTCGCCAAATCATCCAGGACTAAAATCTTAAGGATTAAATCTTTGACCAAACCTCTTAGTTGCCTTAACCAAAATAAAAACATTTTTAAAAATGAGTAGCACTTTACTTTACAGCTCGGTAATAACATGGTAATGGTGGGGTACTAGTTTGATAATAATGAGGTAATAATTAAGTAATATCATGTAATTACCAAAGTAATAACCACATAATAGAAAAAAATAGATAATAGAAAAATAGCCTGGTATTAACGATGGGTATATCTGGGTTATATTAGACTGAAATTTATGTAACAGGCTAATAAGTGGCCAAAAAGGTAATAACGGGGAAACACACACACACACACACACAAAATGAGGCAAAACTATTTAGTAATACTATAATAATATTTTGGTAACAATATGGTAACCTGCTAACAATAAAATGGTTATATCAGTGCAATATTTGGATTACAAAATGGTAATATGGTGACATTAATGGGGTAATAACCTGATAATAACAAGGTAATATAGAAGATGTTTTCACAATATTATAGGCTACTATCAGGGTAATACCTTTAAATTCACATGAAAATTCTTGGAAGTCAGAATTAGTAATTACCATATTATAATGCTGAAATTCATCCTCCCTTATGATCCAAACATTCCCTTTTGTTTCAAGGTAATACTGTACAAACGACATGTTTAATGCTGTGACTTGTTACCTGGAAACACTTGTGGTAGTTTCTGTGTAATAACCATGAATCAGGGCTGCAAAATGCTAAACTACCTGTTTCTATTTAATTTCTCACCACTTTCAAGTTAACACATTTGATACTGTTGATGCCTTGTACATTTTCAAAGGAATGCCTTTTATGATGTTCAATCAAATGTGTTTAGTTGAAAGTAGGAGCAAATTAAATAGAAACTTCCAAGAATTTGCACGTGATTTTGGAGGTATTACCCTGACAGTAGCCTATAATATTGTGAAAACATCAACTTATATTACCTTGTTATTATCAGGTTATTACCGCATTAATGTCACCATATACTATTATACTAAATAGTTTTGCCTTGTTGCTATCTTTAAATGTGTTTCCCCATTATTGCCCTTTGTTTTTGGCTCCTAATTACCCTGTTACATAAATTTCAGTCTCATATTACCCAGATATACCCATTGTTATTGCCAAACTATTACCTGGTTATTGCTTTGGTAATTACATGGTATTACTTAATTATTACCTTTTTATTATCAGACTATTACACCACTATTACAATATTATTACCGAGCTGTAATGTAAAGTGTAAAAAATGTTACAAAATGTTACAAACACCCTTCCTTATTTGTTTTGCCTTGCCTTACTCACTGTGTGTTGATTATTCTCCTCTCATAATTACCTTTTTTCTTTTCTTTTTCTCCTTCAGCAGCTGTTTAGCAGCAATGCAACAAGCTTTATAAAAAACTAATTTTCACCAAATGACAGAGAGAAACTTTGCCATTGTGTTTGTCATGCTCAAAGTCCCAAAATACTGAGAAGCTCAACAGAAACCTGTTCTCTTTCCAGAAACAATGTCCCGGTTACTGATAATCCACAGACCTTGCTGCCAACAGCGAGCAAGTTTCAGTGAAACTGCAGTGCTTTCTATCAAAGATATATTCCCTTTCAAACCCGGTAGATTCGGGGCTTCAGGCTTCATTTGTAAGGGTTGCACTGTAGGTCAAGAACCCAAATGCGATGTCTAGAACCCTTGACTGAGCAAAAGTGAGTCAGAACAAAGATCTTATAACACACAAGGTTACTTTAAGTCAAGACTCAAAGAAAGGTTTCAATGTTCCTTAGGTTACAACTTTGTGGTTTTTAGGTATGAATAACAAAACTTTGTTTTTTTCCTTGCTTCTCTTGCTCTTCGATCCAGGTTTTAGTTAAAAGGTGGGACCTCAGTCTCCACTCTGTAAGAGTACCTTTTCAAGCAGCCTTAAAAAGATACAACCTTTTATCATGGTTTTTGTCATCTGTCATTTAGATTAGATTAGATTAGATTTAGATTTATTGTCCCAGAGGGAGNCTCCTCCAACAGGATGCATAGCAGTCTTGGACGTGTATCTTTCCGGCTATAAGATGGTCTATCAAACAAATATACCACTCTGCTGTCATTCATCCAAAGCGCTCGAAGCATTTAAAAGCCAGTTTGACCTGGTCGTCTCATGTTGTTGTCCTCAGCTGGCTGTCTGAGACAACTGCTGCCTCATGTCTCAAACACATGCCAGATTTACTGCCCTCCTGACCGGGTTTATTCAGACACAGCCTTGATGTTTGCGAGGCACGCTGGCTAATATACATGCGATATGTGGTGCTGCACAAGGATGCACATAACTGCTACTCTTGCACCCACAGGAATGTAAACATGTAGAAAAGAAAGGCTAGTGAACCCCCCATCACATAAAGTAACAAGCTGACAAGGCCGTATTCACACAGAATATTGAATACATTTTCATTTGGACCAAAGGAAACAGATTTACTCTTTCTCTCTCTGTTACATTGTAATCTGAAAAGCCCTTTGTTTCCCCCAGTTTTCTTCCAGCACTTTGTACTAATGCCATAATACACTACATGCACCCATTTGTCCTCATGTTGGCTGTTGGCACCTGTGGCCAGCTGTGTCTATCTGTAGCACAGAAACCGAAAACTGGCTTGTTTTGCTGAGAAGACCTGAATCCTAAACATTCCCAAACCTCCAAACAGATGATTGGCTCCCACAGGGGGAATCCATGGTGGGAAAGGAACAAAAAGGTGACTGATTAGAGGAAGGGAAGAGGATTGATTGATTAGATGCCACAAAGGAAAGTGAGAAAGGAAGAGAGATTAGTTAGAATTCTCATTGGAAAATGATGAAAGGAGAAAAGAGAGATTTAGAAAGAGGAGAGGAAGAGAGAGTGCTCGTGGTAATGAAGGCTTTTAGGTCAAAGGCTTGCATCCCCGTGGAGAAAGACAGCCAGAAAAAAAGGGGAAAACAAAGAATTTAAAGTGATAAAAGGAAAGCCTACAGTAATGAAAGGTTCCAGGTTATGTGAATACTCATATAGAGAGAATGAGCTATTGAAATGAAAGGTCCTGGGTCACTCAGTCTGGAGCTTGCACTTTATGGAGAGATGAGACTAAAGACTCGCCAACAGACAGAGCGATAAAAGTCGACGCAAATAGCGCTGCTCCCTTGACCTTGGCTGTGGAATGTGCGGCCCCCTCCTTTGTATTCAGGGTCAGACGCCATACTCCTGAATGCCATGGGTCTCTGTGAACTGGGTCAAAGATCAAAACACAACCCAAAGACAACAGGCGTGCTTCTGGTTAACTGAAGAATCAATGTCGGCCCCCACCTCTCCACATGTGTCGCCGCTGGGGACAGACGACAAGCATCGATAGAAAAAAAAGAGGCTACTTTGTGTTGTCTTTACTTGTTGTTCTGAGCTTTTGTTGGTAAGAGCTCTGCTCAAGGCCGTCCTTTTGTTTTGGATTTCTCGTCTGCGTGCATGTCTGTGTTATCTGCCTTTCACCTGCTCCTTTCTCTCTTCTGGTTTGGTTCTCATATTTAGGGAACAATTTTTTGAAGTTTCATGTACTTTCTACTTGCTTTGAGCAGGGTCTCATTAACCTGCCAGGGGCCCCTGGGCAAAAATGAGCTGGGGGCCCATATTGAGTCCCCTCACACACACACATTCCCCCAACCAGGGCTGCACCCAGGATGTCGGGGGCATGACCTCCTCACATTCACTTTCATCGACATGTTGATATTGCTGAGTCACCTTCGGTTCTCATCAGTAGCGCTCGCGGCAGTTGAGCTCGATGAGCAGCAGCGATTTGCCCCAGGTTTTGCCTCACAGCTAATATACAGGCTGTCCTAACCTCGTGGCAGAGGTGGTTAAGTGTGTATGCAGCCTGGCAGAAGGGCTGAAGGCTCTAACAGGACTGAAGAAAGTATATCCACCTCCTCTACACTTTTTTGCGGTAAAAGAAATGCTGCAGGCTTTCATCAATGGGCCATAGGCTCAATGTGTTGCATCATTCGGCAACAGATAGTGACTTAACAGACGTTTACTTAAATGAAAATCTTCGAGATTATATCTTTAAGGATATGAACCATGTAAGCATAATATCAACTGAAATATCAAAAGTAGATTTTGAAACAGGATCTCAAGATTGTGTAAAAATGCAGGATCCTTAGGACCTTTACCATTTCAGTTTTTAATTGTGCTTTAGTGGTGCATTTTACTGAACAAATTTGTAATATCTGCACAGACACCCCGGAGCCTTCAGGGCCCCTTAGGGTCTTGTGCCTCGGGGCAGTTGCCTTCTTGGGCTGGCAATCCATCCTTAGTTTCGAGGGCCCTTTTAACTCTGTGCATATCCACCCACCTCCACCCCCCCTCCTCTCCCTCTCCTTGATAGGAATGTGCCAAACAAGCTGGTTGTTGCTACTATGGGAATGTTTATGTGTGCCTTCTTCCACTTGACATGTGTTGACCTTGAGAAGAATCAAAGCTTGTATTTTGTTGTTTTGTTTTTTGTGAAACTTAACTGTCCGTGGATTCAGCACCGCTCCTGCCCAGTTGGCATGCTGGGCTGAAGCACCATTGTGTAATAAAATGGAATTATGCCCTTAATCATTGCCCTCTCTCCTGCTCTTGCTCTCATTCACTTTCTCTCTTTATCTCCCTCCTTCCACACCAGCTCCTCATTTTTTTCCTTTATTTTTGAAGTCATTATAGGATCCTACGACAGTTTTATGACATTTATTCTGCTTGGCAGTTCTCTCCCTCTTTTTCCCATCTCTCTCCTTTCTCTCATCATCCCTCTCTCTTTCTGTTAATTACCCTTGCAGTCTTATCTGTCGACACCCTTCAAACTTGCGGTTCCCTGTCATGAATCAAGTGCCCCCTCCTCCTCCACTTCCTCCTCCTCCTTTTCCTCTACCCATATCAGCCAAACAATTAACCAACCGGCTCACTCTAATTAACCATCACAGAAAGACACATGCACAACTCCACCTTTTTCCTTTGTGTGGACACGGTAGAGGGCCCACTCATCCCTTCCTGGTGGGTTCACATGTTTTTTGCTCTCTGTTGTATGTTCCTGACCAACGCGCAGCCACGGATAGAGATGTCCTCAGCAGACAGGGTGTTTGTGACCTTCACCTTCATAAAAAAAATAAAAGAAATAAATAATAATTCTTGCTGTCAGCAAGAATTTAGTCTTTGCTTCCGCTGACTTTCAGCTGGGAAGAAGAAAGTGAAATTAAGTTGAAACAAGATTACTATAATAGAATGTCATGCCTGTCCTCACTAATGGTAGTGCATATACAAAATGCATTTAAGAAAGTGCATACTCTGTTACCTTTTGCAGTGAATTCAATTTGTATGCCTGTTTCTTGGTGGAGCGTAACCGTGAAGGCTTAATAATACTGATCAATAATGATATTGATTGAGCTGCTGATGAGGTGCCCCTGAGCAAGGTACTTAACTTCCAGCTTGTTGTTGTTCTTTAAATGTCCACCTAGTTTCTGTGTGGTGCAGTGGCACACACTCACACTTTTAAAAGAACCAACCCCACTTAAATACTTACAATACTTGCAGCTTACGCAGCACACGTTGGGTGGGTGTTAACGAGATATGACAAGAGGCGTCCCGAGTGCCCAAGCACATGCAGCTAACCTTCAAAAGGAGCCAGGCCCTTTATGATTGATGACTTTAATACAAAGGATGCAATAAAGCAGAACTAAATACAAAATTAGCTGTAATGGTATGGCACATTATTACACTTCATTATTGCTTTCCAAAGTGACAGATGACCCATATAATACATATAACCTTTTTTTTTTCCTTTTTTCAATGTATTTATTTAACCCTAATGCTGTGTGTGGGGTGCTGGAGACCTGCTGTGTCCTAATTTTAGTGGAGTATTGCTGACAAACATGATTTTGAACAGACAACATGTTTCAGAAGTCTGCTGCAGAAAATAACACATGACTTCTGTTTAAAACCTGGTTAAACACAATGGATTTTTATTTGCTCTTCTAAGCAGCACTACCCCGCTCAATAACAGCTTTATAACAGATTGATTCCTCACAGAGGTCTAACTGACCCCAAACATAAGTAATGTCACACTGTAGAATAACATACTGTACATTTAAATGTCTGTGAATTACTTTTTGGCAAACAAAAATGCATAGTCAATTTAACATATAAATTATTTGGTGTAAAAACAATGCTTTAAGGTCATTTCTGTATTTAATGAAATGTTTAATCTGAGTTTGTGTCAAAATGAAGAGTTACGTCCTCATATTTGGTTTTAGTAGATCAGAAGAAAAGAAAACAAATACTTAAAGGTAAAAAAATGCTCATTATTATATTTTTACACAAACAGCAGCGGGATCAGCATTTAACAAAACACAAGTGTTAATGGGCGAACCAGGAACAGCATAACTGTTTTCATCCACACCTTGACTAAAGTATAAATGAGCTTGTAAATGAAATTCTGTCCACCTGTGTTGAGGCAGATATCAAAGAGACGGATATCTTGGCAAATAAAAGAAAAAAGAATCGGTGTTTGTAATTGGATGAACTGACCCTTTAACATATACTGTATGTTTTGGGCTAAGCCATACAACCAAATGATCCATACTCTGTCGTACAAGGAGATAAGCTAATACAGCATCTATTTCTGTTCCTCCCTCTTTCATCTCTTTTTGTCAGTCACCAACATGTACACTGCATCACTCGCTCTCAAACGTATATACACGCTGACACACACACTTACTCAACAAGGGCAATGCGGAGGAAGCAATTGGGTGTGGAAGAAGATAGTTTTTTGTAATTATTTCCCCGCACCGTGGTCGACATGGAAAATATTACCCACATGAACAGAAGCAATCAGTTTCCTCCTCAAGGTGTCGGATACACTTATTACGTTGCACCGAGGACGATTTGAAATGCATAATCCCTCTCCCACACGCTTCCTCGTCTGCGTTTATTTAATAATTTCCCCCAATAACTGCATGAATATCATTAAAAATGTCACAGCGATGGTTTGTGAAGGAATGCTGAAATCCCTGAACTACCTGGAGTCTGACGTTTTTATTATTTGTTATTGGCAAGGAGAGGCGCTGATTGACTGGTGGGTTGACACAATGATTGAATAAAATGGGAAATGGAACGTGACGGAAATGCAAGGGCAGAAGCACTGGGAGCTTTCTGTTCAGTCAGCGCACAAGACAAGGTTTCCTTTCCTAAAGTTTATTTCGTTGCTTATTACTGCGGTGGAAGGAAAAAAAGCAGGTCCGTGAGTGAAACAGGTGGCTACAGCTGCTGTTTGCTATGCACATCACTGTGCATTTGGGGTTAATTGTGAGAAAGCTGGGCTTGTTACCGGATGGCTGCCAGTTTAAATCCCTTAACAGGCCTGGGAAATCAGGGTTAGGAAAGTAAGTGAGACGCTCTCATTGTTGCAGCACACTGTAGCTGTTAAATGAGGGAACCAAGCAAAGTGCTTAGTGAGTGTGTGTATGTGCATAACTTTCTCCCGTCCTACAACAGCTCCCCTCGGCCGTTATTAAAAATGTGTCAACCCTGAAAGTGTATGTTGAGCTGGTGTAGCTTGTCTGAGCAGGTGTATCTCGGAGATGGTGTCTGCAAATGGGAAGGCTAATGGGTAATAGTGAAAATAAGTGCAGTTGACAGCTGACTACCTTCCCTTCATTGTTCATGGCCCCTGTTTGGTTAGTTTAGCAAGCTAGATCTGTAAAACATCATTTACTATTTACTATCTTAGAATGTCAATTTTTACCAATTTCTAAGAGCAGCAGTTTCTTAATTTGGCATTTTGTTTTAACACCAACCAGGTGAGTATCTTTGTCTGCTTTATTGAGAGTGTAGGTTTTCTGTGTTTGCTTCCTGCCCACATGGACTCTAGTGATAAGAGCAAAAGCAATCCCTTAAAATCTTTTTTTTGCTTGCATGTTGTTCTGCCCTTTGCTCCTTTCTGTTCCTCTAAGGTTGGTACTAATTTTGTCTCACTGACACTTCTCTGTTTTTGCCCCTTTATCTCAAATTTGTAATATAACAAATGACATTGTGCGCCAGAATAAGCAAACTCTACCCCCCTATCATTCTTCAGTAATATACTAACATTTGCATTGTTATCTGCAGCATTTCATTGAAAGAGCATCAGCAATTATAGTGATCCATGATCCTTTACACGTTTTACTATAGTCTTATTATAAACTCCTAAACGCCAAAGATAAATACAAAATTTAAATTTCCATACCTCAGTTATGAACATTATGCTCGAGAGATACATCAGCTCACTGCCTCAAAGTTAAATATTTTGAATCTGCTTCTGTTATTTTCCCCAAGAGCCTCTGTGAAATATTTTATCATGTTAATATAAAAGATGAATTTGTTATGAATAATTCTACAGAATTTACAAAACGTTTTTTATACTGTTCACTAAAATGTCTTCTTTCCTCACCTCTTATTCTCTTTTTACATTAAAAAAAAAAAAGCTTAAAAATGTCCACTTGTTCAATGAGCTGGGTAACAGCTTTCATTTTACCAACTAGATGTTACGGCCATCATGTGATATCAAATCTATCTGCTAACTGTAGAGGTGCCAAGTAATTTAGTGGAAGTTATCATTGTTGCAACCTGAGTTGCCATCAACAAGCAAAGTGACCATCAGTGGCTGTTCGCAGACTACTGGTGTACTAAACAGACCATGTGCATTGGCAGCCGTAATTTATATTTCATCTACACAGAGTAGGTGGCAGCAGAGACACAGGACACAGAGACTGGTGGACTGGAAAAAGCTAGCCTGGCACTGTCCAAATGTAACAAAATCCACAGCAACTCTTGAGGTCACTAACTAACACGTTATATGTCGTTTGTTTATCCCGTATACCAGAGTGTAAAAACAGCAATTTGCGGTTTTACAGGGAGTTAGCTGTTTCCCCTGTTTCCAGTCTTTGTGCCAACCCAAGCTAACTGGATGCTGGCCATAGCTTCATTTTTACATGAGAGTGGTATCAATCTTTCCATCCAACTGAAAGAAAGTGAATAAGAGTATCTCCCCAAATGTCAAACCATCCATTTAACCCTGTTTTAGTTGCCTAAACTTAACCATACCCTGACAACAGTAGGGGTGGCAGAGTGACTTTTTTTTCTCCAGATTTGCTGAATACTGAAAGTCATCTCATTTAAAAAAAGGTCCATCAAAGAGAATTTAGGCTTCTAAAACAGTTTTTAAATTTACTTTAATAAAATATCTAATTACAGACTGAAGATCCTGTGCACACTCAGTTTTGTCATTTCTTGGTTATATCGTATCCCAGCTCCTTCTCTTGCCCACTCTAAAATTTTTGTCCTAATCTAAATAGCACACAATCATTCAAACAGATAACCTTCTTTGCTCCCTCCTTCGCCAACTCATTTGTTGCCAGGTCTTTTATAATACCAGCCTGTTTGGAATGAGTGCTTGCTTGTCTCAGTAATTTAGTGCCTCTGTTAAGCTATGTTTAGTTGCACTCTGTTATATAAGGGTTAGTTTACTCACTCACTTCATAAAACTTATGTGGCGGAATAATGACCTGAGCATTCCTGATGGCACTAATTCATGCTAAGTACCTGGTATCATTAAAGGGAGGTTGTCACTGGAGCGGGAGGGCCGATTCAGATCCAGACCAGGGCCTTGAGGTGGATTTATACTTTTGTGGGACAGTGTACAGCAAACCTGACATAGATGCCTCGACTGTAGAAATGTATTTATAGTTAATTGTTGAATTTCACCTGTTTGTAGGCTGTATTCTGCTGTAATTATATACCTCAAAGTAGATGTCTTTCCATTCTTTCATTCACTTTCTCATATAGAGTGATGACTGCAGAATTTGTCTAAATCGTTGGAGTACTCTTTTAATAGCACAACTAATTGTGTTTACATTCATTCATCTTTTTTGTAGATAGAGAGTAGTGTAGTGTAGTGTAGGTAGAGAGTAAAACATTACAACAAGCTGAAAGTTTGAAGTGCAAATGACTTTGCTTGATTACAAAATATGACCTTTGTTACTGAAAAGGAGCAGATTGTCTTTATTATCAGGTATGTCTGCCAGCATCGGAAATTTGCAGGATAAAACACAAGCAGCCAAAGATAACTAATCACAGTGTCCATTTGGTATCTCCACAGCCACTGTAGCTGCAACAGGTAGGTTTGTGGAGGTGCACGACACGCTCCAGCGCAGCAAACATGTAGCAGTAATGTCATATTGAACACAGCAGCAGATTATAAGACCACCTGTCACACGCACTAAATTTTATTCTCTCTCTTTTCTCCCACAGGTGATACTACAGTACAAAGCGAACTTTGTAAACAGGACATTAATTGTGATTTTAATCTTTATTTGTTTTTCTGTTGTTGTTTGGAATATAGTTTTTTGTTTTTTTATTTCCTACGTTTTGCTAATCAGCGTTGGTTGATTAGGAAGGAGGCATCGTAATTTACCTGTTTTCCTGAATGAATAAATTGAACCTTGATGACTTTATGTGTATATGCCATTAACTCCTAATTCACAAGTATAAATCCAGCCGACCCTGCCAAGAGATCAGCGGCTAGACTGAGCAGTATTTGAATTCATAGTTAATCATACTGTTTGATTTACTTTTACCATGGCACATATTTTGTGTCTATGTTTTGTGGCTTCATTTGTTACGACTACATTTGTATCAAGAGCATCAGACCGAAAAGCATTTACAAGTGTAGTGAGGGACACAAGAGTAACCACCGACACCTGGAGCTGGTGATGGAGGTGGCAGTGGAGAGTTTGTAGCTCCACTGAAGCAGTTGGCGGTTACGTGATGAGTACATGGATTCCAATTACTGAGTGATCAGGAGGCTTAGTGTGTGTTTGTTTGTGTGTTTCTTTCTATCATTTGTTCATGTGTAATGTGTGTTGGCTTGTGCAGTACTGTACAAAGGGATAAGGGGATTTTATGCACTGTTTAGGCAGGTAGCATTGCCCGCAGACAAGTGATGCTGGTTGCATTATAAAGCAAAGCATGGTGTCCAGTGTAGACATCTGGACTGGAGTGGTGTGTGTTTCAGGACAACAACATGGACACGTACACGGATGCGGTCATTGGCTACATCAGCAAATGTATTGATGACGTCGTACCGAGGATTACTGTGCGGACATTCCTGAATCAGAAGCCCTGGGTTAATGGGGAAGTCTGTGCTCAACTTAAAGCACGTACCGACGCCTACAACCCAGGTGATTTGGAGGAGTACAGGGAGTCCAGGTACGCGGTATTATATGTGAGAATGTTGTTTATTGACTACAGTTCAGCATTTAACACGATTGTGCCCTCCAAGCTCATCACCGAGCTCAGAGACCTTGGGCTCAACACTGCCCTCTGTGATTGGATCCTGAACTTCCTGACAGGCAGACCCCAGAGTGTGTGGATAGGCAGCACCACATCCTCCATGCTGACTCTCAACACTGACGCCCCTCAGGGCTGCATGCTCAGCCCTCTCCTGTACTCCCAGTTCATGCATGACTGTGGGACACCCACAGCTCCAACACCATCATCAAGTTTGCTGACGACACAACTGTCATCGACCTGATCACCGCCGACGATGAGACGGCCTACAGAGAGGAGGTCAGAGCCCTGACATCTTGGTCCAGGACAACAACCTC
>NTHP01000594.1:263976-276876 GCA_003416845.1 Oplegnathus fasciatus
TTTTAAACGCACCAGAGGACATGCAAGGTCTCCCGCAGTGGCACTTGGCGTCCGAGGGAACTTCCAACCTACTAGAACGAAGAGCAGGGAGAGCTTGAGAAAATGTAATTAATTGGATCAGATTAAAATTAATGAAGTAATTAAGGAGCTGCCTGCCCTAGTTCTTCCAGTGTAGAGCTGTAGAACGTACCACTGGCAGCAGGAGTAGTAGCAGTGGCACTGTGGAGAGAGGAGGGAGGGAGAGAAAAAAGAGTGACTTCGATTTAGAAGCACTAAGAGTGCAGGATACGGTAATGAGGAGAGGGAGAAGCACTAAAAATAAACAGCACTAGGAAATGAAAGTGGCAATCTGTGGGATACCACTTCTCAATTTATTTTGTGCATCTTTGGTGGTAAGTGCTTATTGCTGTGGTGTTTGTACATTTTTCTAAATGACACCGTTTTCTTTGTCTGTTCAGCCAAATTGGCCGCCACTATGCTGACTATCCCTATCTATTAATTCCCAACGAGCTGCCAATTCTGCAGGACGAAATAAATGTACCAAATGATTTTTCTTTATGAAGGCCTACCTGACAAAATGAGTAAAAAGTTTTTATTAAACACTGGATAAAATATAGTAGCCTATTTGTGTTATATCAGATAAGAAGGCAGTAAAACTAAAATGTGGATTATTTATTGAACATGATGTAGGACAGTTGACGAGAGAAAGGGAAGATTCAAGATCATTATTGTCATGTGCACAACAATTTCATAGAAGCAGTAAGAAAATCACACAAGTTAAAAGGAGAACTTAGAACTTAAGATATAAAATAGTGCAAAAGTTAAAAATATAGGAATATAATATACAGTAGTATATAAAATAAAATATAACACACTAAATAAAATATAAAAATATAATACAAATAGAAATAAAATACTGTTGAGGCAGGTGTGCAGAAGTGATAAAATGGAGGTATAAACGGTAGTAATAAATATATATGAATATATATAAACAGAGATGCAAACAATATATAAATGGAAATGCAAACAGGTAACAGGGGATGTAAACAGGTAGTAAACAGTAAGTGACAGCAGTATGGGGTAAAGTGAAATTAGCATTAATATTAATAAGGTACAAGTGAAGTGAAGTGAAGTGACAGTAATGAGCTCGTGAGCTCAAGAGTTCAGCAGTCTTATGGCCTGAGGGATGAAGCTGTCCCTGAGCCTGGTGGTGCGGGACCAGAAGCTGCGGTACCGTCTGCCGATGGCAGCAGGCATAACAGTTTGTGGCTGGGGTGGTTGGAGTCTTTAATGATCCTGTTGGCCTTCTTCCTACACCGCTGGGTGTAGAAGTCCTCCATGGATGGCAGCTTCGTCCTGGTGATGTGCTGTTTTCACCACCCTCTGTAGAGCCTCACTGTTGAGGGCGGTGTAACTGCCATACCAGGCGGTGATGCAGCCAATCAGGGTACTCTCTATGGTGCACCTGTAGAAGTTGCAGAGCCGTTGTCTGGCTGACTTTGTGATGGTGTTGGCAAGTCCAGGACAGGTCCTCGCTGATGTGTACCCCAAGGAACCTGAAGCTGCTGACTCTCTCCACCGTAGTCCCATTGATGGGGGGGGGTCCTTCTCCCTGTGACTTCCTGTAGTCCATGATCAGCTCCTTTGTTTTGCTGATGGGTCCTCTCAGTTAAATATGTGCTAAATATTAAATAAATAAAAAAGACCTGAAATAAATGATTGTATAGATAAATTGTGTAAAATATATAAATGAACCAACAGCTTGTGAAATAATTGAGACGATTATCAAAACTTAACTCAGTATGAAATGCTATTTCATCATTCATTTTCAAACACTAACAATTACCAGTAGGGCTGTCTCGAATACTATTTTTGGGGCCTCGAAGCTTCAGTGAGAATTACCCGCGAATATTCGAAGCTTTGACAGGGAGTGGGGCGTGCACCTATGATGGCAAGTTTACATACATTATTTGAATATCATCGTAAAGCTTTACCTTTTTAGCTTTTACCTTGAACTTTTAAGGTGGAATGTTTTCTTGCATGTTACTCATTGCATGAGTGGACGTCGTGAATCAGTCAATACACCTTAAATGTCAATATGACAACTTTGACCATTCCATTTGTTTTTATTGGCTCTCTTGCATGACATACGCTTTAGTGATGATTGGATCTTCAAGCGCCTAAAAAATGTTAATGAATTTCAACTGGATTATGTGAACTGCGAATATTCTATTTCCTCACTTGGAAAAAAATAGTACTGCATGCCGGCGAGTACCGGCCCACTTCGAGCACTGGAGTCTAATGAGAGACGAGGACAACAAATCTTCAAGGATTTTCCCTTCTATTGAAACGAAAACAGCTACAAAATGTGCAATAACCACATCAAATAAATTATAGCCATAGCCCATAAAAATGAATTTGCTCATATTTAGGCCTATATTTCATGGGCTATTTGGGATTACAGTATGCATATATAATTAAAAAAAACCCTCAGAATTCAAATACTGATTTGGACGTTGATTACCATGGCAATGATAGAAGCATTTGGATCAGCCCTAATTACCAGCAAGCTATGACAAACGTTGCACGCAGAACATTATTCATACCAAATAAAATATATTTTTTCACTTTTCTCTTTTACAGGATTGTGCAATAACACTCTTGTGGACCGAGCAATGCTTCCTTGAGACAGCGAGGCAATAGATCATACTGCCCCGACCTGCCATCCGGCATGGGCGAGAAATGTGCAGTAAGAGACTCAGGCAGTCACATGCTGGACTTTTTTTAGCTTGTGAAAAGATGAAATAACTTCATCCACGTACAGCTTCATCCATATCACACCCTAAGTCCACTTTTTGCCATGCTTTAGCACATTTAATACATTTATTCCCCAGTAACATGTCCTCACAACTTAGTCTATTTTTAAACTCAATATAATCCTGAGGCTCAGAATCAGGAAGCAGCCCCATATAATTGTGTTACTGTACCCGCCCGGAAAAAAAGTTCAGGCCATCAAGTTGTCATATTGTTAACAGGCCTTCCCACACTCTGTATACGAGTAGAAAAGCCATTAACAGGTCAATGTTGCACTGTGACATGGACCAAAAAGATTGGCCTCAGGTGACAGGGCCACATTCTTCCCAGCAGCAGGGGGCTGAAATGTATAATGGAGGACTTGTCAGGGCTCAAAAGAGGATTCATAATGATATCTTTGACAATAGACTGTCTGACTGCCAATGCACCCCTGCCTGTCAGAGGAGCAGAGCCAAATAAGATGCCATGGAGGTGCATAAACTGCCTTCCTCCTGGAAAATAATGTAAATCTAAGGTTTTAAACAATTCTAAAATCGGGGTCAATATGCTCATTTAAAGCTCTACCAAGCAGATAAGGTTAAAGACAAGGTGGTGGCTATTTCCTGAAATGACAATGTTTAAAATGACTTTCTTGGGCGTAAGAAAAGGGATCTGACTTCTTCTCACTCATTCTTTTCTTCTTGCCCCAGAGATGTATAATAACCCTGCGCTGCCTTCCTTTTGATAACACACCCCAAGTTCATGGCTCTTCCCTGACATTATTATTACACAGTGCCAAATTGGAAGTGTCTCAGGAGGTAGAGATGACATTCAAATATCCCGTCCAGCTCTATTCATTATGGCCAGTGTAAGTGTTCCCCCAACTGGGAACCAGGTGAGCAACTCTTCTCTCACCTAATCAGCTCCCTCGAGGGATCAGGTTTCTGTGGAGATGATGCTGTTTTGTGGATGACATTCAGGTTTCTATTATTTTCAGTCATTCAGGTCAAATCCGTTAAAAAACAGTTCGGACTGTAATGTTCCGTACAAGCTCCTGATTAGTAACAGGCAGTCTGCTTTGGACTGATATGCATCTTTAGGCCATTTTGATGTTTTTTTATGCTCCTTCCATTTTACTTTTCAATGGAAATAGGAGCTAGTGACAGCTATTCAATAAATATCCACTTATGTTTTTTCAGGTGGTGTGATATTACCCTAAGGTGCCATAGCAGTTGTGCAAGTTATTGACTCTGTTTAACAGAAGTGCTTTCTTCCGCTGCTTATGTCCCCTAAAACTATATTCTCCAACTTGCAAACATGGATGAAATTTCATTTTTGCTGAAAGAGTACACTTTGTATGTCGCCGTATTGTGTCAATCAAATAAATGACCTAAGGTTGCAGATTCATTTTTAGGCTTTCAATTTCCTTGAAGCAAAATCCCAAAGTGGATGTACTCAGCTCATATTTCCAAATTAGCGTGTCCTTTTTTGAACGCAGAAAGGCACACTAAGAGGAAAAGCAGAGGTGGCTGGAATGCACAAGATTCACCCATTTCCTACTGAGGAATTATTGGAGCGTATCCCTCCAGCTGAGACACTACGTACTAATCATTTGACAGTAACAAAGGATAGAAAAAAATGATTTTAAAAGGAGGACTACTTCGACCTTTGGTGTCCTAGGAAAAGAGACAGCATGTAGGTCTGTCTATGAGTAATACTGCAGTGACTTTAGCAGACAGGGAATGGGCAGCGCTATTATCTCCTGGGGTTTCACTTAAATGCTAACATTTCTGTACTGACCTCATTCCTGTTCTGAATGAAGTTTAAGACCTGAGATAAAATATTCTTTAAAGAAACAAAGCCACCAGGAGAATGTCAATACTGCAATACACATTTTGTGAAGTGTGTTTTTTAAATCAGGATTTTAGTGTTGATCATTACTCTGGGCCAATTCATAATCAATGTTTCCAGAAAGATTCACAGATAGATAGAAATACATGATGTTGCTGGTATTGGTCCAGACTGAAATATCTCAACAACTATTGGTCGAATTGTCATGAAATTTAGTACAGGTATACACTTTGCAAATTCCTTTGACTTTTGTGGTTCTCCGACTTTTCTCTTCCTTTAGGAGTTAGATTTTTGTGGTTTTGAGTGAAAAATCTCAACAATTATTGGATGGATCCCCTGACTTTTTATCTAGTCCATCATGTCAAAATCTCAATTTGTCCCATACTTTACAGCTGCATTTTGTATTTAGTACTAATAGCAGATGTTAGTATGCTAACATGCTAACTGAAAGATATACCCACCCCAGCAACAGCCTGTTCCCCCTGTTGCCGTCTGGCAAGCGATACAGAAGTATCCGCTGCCACACTACCAGACTACAGAGCAGCTTCTTTCCTCAGACTGTGAAACTCCTCAACTCATCTGCTGTACTTTAGCATAAAAAATTGTTTTTCTTCTGTAGTATAAAGGGACTACAACTTGCATTTCACTGGACATCCCTGTGTTGTAGAATGACTAATAAATGAACCTTGAACCTTGAATACATATTCTATACTGACAATGTTGAAAGCTGGCAGAGTAGAATTAATGAGACCATGCACAAATATTCTTTAATATTCCTGCCATCACATCCTGTCATGTGAAATATTTGTTCTGTTTTGTCAGGAGTTGACGGCCAATTTACTAACAACGAAAAACTTACATCTTACATTTAAACAACCACTATTTCAACTGTACTTTTGGTAAACGTATGACGTAATTTGCATTACTGAAGTACTTAAGTATAATTTTGAGGTATTTCCATTTTATACTGCTTTATATTTCTACTCCATTGCATTTATTTCTCAGTCATAGTTACTATTTCCTTTGCGGATTAAAATTTTTACATATAACATACAGACTGGTGACAAATTGAAATAAAAACCAACATAAAGTGTCTTAGTAAGGTGTTGGGCCACCATGTACCGCTAGAACAGCTTCAATGCGCCTTGGCATTGATTCTCCAAGTCTCTGGAACTGAGTCTGCAGCTCCCCTCGGCTTTACAGCTTTAGTTTCCGGCCTGCAACTTTAATGTTTTTTTTTCACTCTTACTGCTCTCATAGCGTTTTCAGCCGCAGCAGGCAGCTTCTTTCAGTGAAAATGCTCTAAAAACTCACTGTACACGACCTGCTTGCTGGTAAACATAGCGGAGCATTTAGCAGATTAACAGCCAGATATTTCCCTCAGGGGTTGGTGGGGACCACACACAGAGCTAAAAGAGAGTGAACATTGGACTTACATTCGCCAGGTGGTCAAAAACATGACTCCAAATGAATGATAATGTTACTCTGTAACGGCTGGATGTATAAATAAGCAACAAGTATGCCATATCGGCTTAAAAGTTGGTGATACGTCAATTTGTTTCTGCTGCCCCCAAGTAGCCAAAAAACCCCACTTATTACTTAAGTAAAGGATCCAAATACTTCTTCCACCACTGCCTATTGCTAATAAACTGTACTGTGACTGTGATTTATATATATATATAAAAAAAGCCTAATGATAGTATCCATATACCTACTTAACAACCAATTACATTTACATACACTTACACATCAATTTTCACGATTGCAAATGTATCTCAGAGTCTAATTCTGAGCAGCCTCAAGAGAGGAACATTTCTGAGCAGGGTGAATTCATTGCTTTGCAGATGTTACAGCGAGGCAGGGAAAAACATGTTCAAATTAAAAATATAGTGTAAATTCTCACTGTAATGTTGAAAACCTGCGGCTGTATTATCTCCTAACATAGTCCCTGCTTACACTAACCTTGTGACCCCAGGCATTGTTGTTGATGAAAAGCAGCAGCCTGATCTGTCTTCTAAATATAATTCCTGTGCTGAAATGTGCCCCAGCAGCAGATTCATTTAATGAAACACACACACAAACATTTCATACAGGGTCTCAAGGTGATAACAGGATTTGATAACTATTGATTTAAGCACGTAATATGAGACCCTCCTACATATTGTACATCAAAAGTCTTTGACATGACTGTTATTTGTTTGAGATAAGGCTATCCATCATGAGACACTCTAAAATGAAAGCTGAAAAGAGTTGAGAAAAAGTATATCTCTGGAGCTGAAGATTCATTACACTTTAATTCCTGTGCAATTTCCTCCCATTTTCAGTCACAGCAGTGAAGTTTCCTTCTCGTAACCATCCTCCGAAGAGCATTTCTGCTGAAGTCGAGTTCTGGTTTGAGCTTACGAAATTAATCCTAAAAATCAGCATATCCCCAACTATTGTGCCTGCAAATACACATGCCCCCTCCCCCCTCAACATTCTCCACACCTTTGACGCAAACTACAACAACATCACGTAATTCCTCAGAGTGCCCCTCCAAAGGGAACAGCCTATTTCATATTTATACCTAGTGAGGAGATGGTGTACTTCGCTGCGCTTTTGAGCGAGAGATTTCCCTCGCCTCTCACAAAAACGCTGCCACCCTTTAAACATTCAAGTCATGGTTCAGTAAGGTGCCTGCTGTCAATTTTATTTATAAACCTCCCTGGCCTGTTCTTTCATTCAGACAGGCACTCTACCACCCCTCCATCCACCTCTCCCATATTGCCATGAGAGATGCAGACACCACCTACAAGGCATCCTCAAAGGCAAAAGGTAAACATGGCTCACAACAGTACTTAATGCAATCACTGGGCAAAGAAACACATGCCTCAGCAACATCAAGCTACAACACTCCGCCAGGTGTTAAGGTGAATAAAAATGCCTCTCTACATCCCATGGCTTTAGAAGCGTAGATTTCTTCTGAGAGCCACATCCCACAAATTAGCCCCCCCCCGCTTACTCTGCCCAGTATTTGTCTCTCGTGGAGCAGACAGTGAGGCTGTGGGGGCGTGATGACTCCCCGGTTGTAGGTCTGACAATAGGCTGTGATACTCACAAACCAAAGTGATGGTTCCCTGTGTGGGAATGCAAAGGGAGAAGCCCCACTAAAACAGATACATGCCCTGGAGAATGCCAGAGGAACACTCAAACTGAGGGATTTTAATGACACAATGAGGGCAGTTGCATGCATTTCCTATTAATTTGCAGTTTCACTTTATGCAAGAAGAATAACAGGAACCATGTGAGTGTGTGAGACTTAAGTAAAAACATACTGCACAGAGGTAGCCATCACAGAGGATCTTGTTAGAGTAATTTGCATTGTATTTTTTTTTTTAATTTTCAGCTCCACTATTCCCAGTTGTACCTATGCAACCAGCATTGTTTTGCTCTCATTCCTTCTGTGTCAAAAGACTCATCTCTGCAAAATGTTATATCACGCCCTGAGTGAATACTGGCAGGGTGGAGGATCTCCATATTTTCTGTATAACCTTTAAGATTTATGTTGCTGCAAAGAGTTTGATAAATGGGTCTACAATTATTGAAAAAAGTATTTCTGAAGACTTAAAATTATTCTGTTTTAAAGCTACTGTATATTGTGACCAGCCCATACATGAACATGATACATTACATATTGTACCACATTAAAAATTGAAAGATGTGTATTTGAGTCAGTGCCCAGTTATATGTGCCAATACAGCGTTATTGAAAATACCTAATTCAAAAGGACAGTGACCAAGGAATTAAGGTAAACATCACACAGTCAGGAGCAATTTAGTGAAAAATTCATCCTCTGAAGGGACTGACCAAAAGGTTATCAGTATATCCACACCCATATTTACTATTTTTTTTGTGTGGTAAAGGACACACTTTTTGAAGAAATAATTGACTGATATGTTAAAAAGGGGTGTAGTAGAAGGGGACTGTTGACCATCTAAAGAGCACAGATCTACAGTCTGTTCTGTACTCTACTAAATGTATGTTAAGAAGAAAGCGAAAGAGAATTTTCACCTTGCATCATGCGCACAAATTTGAAAGCTGGACCATTTGTACCAACAAGCAACCAATGCACCAACTGTACGTTAGCTAGCAACAGACGCACTGACTGTGTCCGTAGGAGTGTNTTTTTCATTAGATAAATACTGATATTTTGATATTTTGCGTATGGACTCGTTTATGTTCATTGGACTTTAAAGACAAAACTGAAAACAAAAATTACCTGATGTTGGCACTTATCACCAAAGACTGTCTACATTACAGTTTATTTTATCACTACCCGTCTACCACAATATTATTCATTATTTTATATTTTGTAAGATTTTATAAATATTAGATTTTATTTCTACATTTCAACTTCTGCACGATTTTATGTCTGTCTCAGATTCTCTTTTTTTACATGCTCATTTTGTGTGAGCATTGTTGGAGAGAGTATTTCATTGCCAACGACTATAACTGTTGTTCATATGACAAATAAAGAACTTTGGTAAAAGCCATGTCAACCACGTAAGCAGAGGTGTAGTACGGAAGCCCTGAGAGGCAAGTGAGAAAAAAAAATGACGTCGTGAATGAATCAACACACCTTAAATGTCAATATGACAACTTTTGACCATTCCATTTGTTTTTGACATACGCTTTAGTGATGACTGGACCTTCAAGTGCTTAAAAAATTTATGTATGCTCACTTGGAGAAAAAAGTGGCAGAATGTCGTTCCAGTGCGCTCCAGCAGCACTACACCTATGCATGTAAGTAGCGTGACGATTCTGTTGACCAATCAACGGACTGCAGTGTTTCTAGCTTCACCTTTAAGTCCCAGGTGAGTGTGCTAGGTACCTCAACAGAGGGGTAACGAAAAAACGGGACAGAATGGAGTGGTACAATTGGTACCATCCACAAAATTTGCCAATGGAAACGTGAAAATAACCATTCTAATATGTCACAAACTGGACTTTTTGGTGGCATGTCCACTTTGTTGTAATCAGACAAAAGGAAAGGAGAAGAGATAGATGGCAGCAGAGGAGGCATGTAGGTAAATAAGATAGGATCAACTTAAAGTTTCAGAAAGCAACAACCTACAATCACCTACAGCTATCCCTCATGTAATCATGTAGACTGATGCTGTTCAAATAGGAACAAATATGAACAGCGTGCAGCAGTTTAACAAATAATCTCATGTTGACTCGTGAACAGAGAGGGAGACAGAAGGAGTGAAGGAAGCTGGAGAAAGGGCAGGCACCGGTGACTTGGAGGAGGTGAGTGAGAATAGACACCTTCTTGGAAACCATGACAGGATACAACAATACAACAGTATTTGACTTTGTTTACTTGGCAATATATTGTGTACATCTGCATTTAAAAGACCAAACAGGTTGGGGATCTACATTAAGCATTTATCATTTTAAGTCTATGAGCATAACAGCTTAAACTTTCATGTAAGATTACTTAAATCATCTAGGATTCTTCTTTCAAAATGCTTTAAAATTGTCAGTTTCGCCGTGAAGTTTCTAAAAATCCCCCCCCCCATGTTAAATAGGTGATTACGGCCCTGCAACATACATGATGATTTCTTTCATATGCTGCATGCATAGAGTGTATAAAGATGTACGACGCGCCTCCACTTTCTCCCACTGTACAAAAATGAAGCCAAAATATCCCGGATAAGGGCGCTGCCATCTTGCACTGGTGACGTCATTTGGAGTCCCGCCAATACACCCGCCTGACTCGATCGGGAATCAATACTTAGAGACTGCTAGCTAACGATCACCTGCTAAAGTTAAAGTTGCATCTCCTCTCCACGTTCCTACTCTATGTACAATTCCCGAAAATACGTCTGCAGGTGCCTCCACGACTACTTCACTGTGATTGACAGCTGTAAATCATGATGTCACACCCCCTTTTCATAGCATCAAATAAGTAATTGAAACCAGTCGTATCAAAAAAATTAACACTTGAGCAAACATCAGTGTGATAAGAACTACCTAAAATGACAGAAACCATCTTTGGGAAAAATGTATTTGACGTGTACTTTTTTAGTGTGGCCCATGTCCTATTTGCTAACATGGAGGGGGCGGGATTTATGGTGTATACTGCAGCCAGCCACCAGGGGGCGATCGAGATGTTCTGGCTTCACTTTTGGGGAGCTGTCATGTCGTCCATCTTTATATACAGTCTATGGTTGCATGCAGTTCACTTCATGCAGTTGCTGTCTGATGTGGCACCATAGAGGATGATGTCGATAGATTTTCCCACATTTTCACAAAACACTTTATATTAAATGAATGTCGCTATATAACCAAGTTTTAGAAAATGGACAATCAGTGTGTAATATAAACAGATCCCATTGCAGCTTGAGCGTTCTTGTACTGAAGGGCAATGTATTAATCGCTTTTGGGCTCAACTGCCAGACCTGTTTTCAGCCTTTAAGTGTGTATTGCAGTACATCACTACCAACAAATTACAGAACATAAACCTCTATGGTGAAGTGGCTTCATGTTGAGCACAATTAACAATCACAGTGCCAAAAAACTAGGAAAATAGACCTATGAATACACAGAATTACCCTTTACATAGATATTAAAGCAGCACAAGGGACATTAAATGCAATTTGGCACCCCAGTTGGCTACAGGACAGAGGTGGCAGAAAATATTCCAAAGGTTCCAGACATCATCAGTATACTTCATCTTTCTCAGAGCTCCTATAGGTTGCTGATGTTGGATGTGACGAAACACTTTCATGTATCACACTGTGGTGAGAACCTTTCCTGTCAGTGCCCATGTACGAGGCTTACATTTCGGGAAATGTGTTTAATCTACAGGGTTTCAATTAGCAAGGAAGAAATGTTAGTCAATGTTACAGCTTCCGTTTGTGATTTAGATTGTGTTGTCACATGCAGTCTGCCTAGTGCAGCTTGAACAACATGACTGGGTAAACCTAAGATTGAAGGATGTCTAAAAATGCTGTTCAGACTATGAGAGAGTTGGATCATGAAGCCCCTATGGTGCTGTGGTTTTGTGACAGAGCCATGACCATCATCATGACACGCTCACACACAGTGTGGTGCACTAAGCGGTGTCTCCACAGAAGGCGTTTCAGTGTTTTTCAGTTGTCTGTCTCACATGCGTCTAATGGAACAGATACACTTGTACTTTAATTGTCGCAAACTGGCTCAAGGAATGTGACAAGGAGGGTGTCCACAAGAGTTTTACTTAAAACAAGTGTAGCTTATTAAAACTAAGGTTAACACAAACAACAATCAGCAATGTAAGCCATGAACACAATGTATGGATGTGTGTTGTGGAGAATGGTGCACAAGGAAAGAAGAAGATGCAGGGTGGATGTCAGCTGTAGGAAGAACGAGAGAACAAAGCACATGGGCCAGCTTTTATACCCCGGGGGCCCAGGTGAGCTACAGAGAAATTAAAGGAAAAAACCTGAAAACATCTGTTATGCTGTGGGGGGCATTTTGCTGTCATGGTTTGGGTCCATTTGTCTTGTCTTGACTTAGAACAAAGGGTCACTGCAAATCAATACAAAGTTGTTCAGAGGGATCACCTTTATCCTATGATGAAACATTTCTATCCTGATGGGAGTGGTCTCTTCCAGGATGACAATGCCCCCATCCACAGAGCACGAGGGGTCACTGAATGGTTTTGCAGGCACTAGATCTCAACCCAGTTGAACACATTTTGGACCAATGTGTTAGACAGCGCTCTCCACCACCATCATCAAAACACCAAATGAGGGAATATCTTTTAGAAGAGTGGTGTTCATCCCTCCAGTAGAGTTCAGAGACTGCATTGAAGCTGTTCTGGCGGCATGTGGTGGCCCAATACCTTACTAAGACACTTAATGTTGGTTTTTCCTTTAATTTGTCACCCGTCTGTATATCAGCTTACAATCCTCCACTGTCAGCCAATTGTCTTCTGAGTTTAGCTAAGACAGATGGAGCACTGAAGCTGCTGCTGCTGCTCGGCTCATGATACATCCTGCAATACGTCATGCATTAACTCAGTTAAAAATTACTTTAGTATATGTTCCGTACCCTTATTATAAAGCGTTACTACTGAAGCTTTTGCCATGGCGTGCTGCTTTCACTATGCAGACTGTGTAGAAAGGGTGAAATGGGACAGCCTTGCAATTTTTAAGGGGCCTCCTCCAACAGTGGAGGAGTCAGTCTCAGTGAGAAGGAGAAAGTGACATGTATTGATTCATAAACCCC
>NTHP01000595.1:0-11212 GCA_003416845.1 Oplegnathus fasciatus
ACGGGGTTCAGCCCAAATCAGGATAAACAGCCCTAAAACAAAGTGATGGGGTGTCCAAATACTTTTGGTCATGTGCTCTAGAAGTGGTTCACACTAAAAATAAAGCGTTATCTAATCTTTGACTTGTCATTTATTTATTCTCCTTTTGCATTATAAATAAATATAAAACAAATAAGAAGTCTATTTGAAGACCCCTCATTTAGAGTCTGAATCTCTTTGCTTCTATTTGGACGTCTAATCAAACCAGACAGCCGACAAATCAAAGACATCATCATCTGCAATAGGAATTCTTTTTTTTTTTTTATTTTGTTTCAAATCCAGGTCAACAGCATACAACTTTCAGGGTCCTCAGTTAGCTCAGTGGAAAGTGAGGACCGGCTGTAACTCCAAGAGCATGCTTGCTCAGCAAACGGCCCCTGGATCAATACAAAAGGAAAAGGTCACTGCCGTCCGTCAGCATGACATCAGATAAATCGCTCTTGAGAATTCACACAGGGGGCAAGAATGATATCACCGGGCAAAAACAAAACAAAACTTTTTTTTTTTTTCAAGCATTTTCAAATTAATCTACACCTAAAAATATATTCTCACATCATCAATGGAATTACTGTCAAGCTCTTACAAAGAAGCACACGTCTCATAAATAGCAATTCTGCAGCCCACAACTCGCCCTCTTAACTGAAGAGGTCCGTTTCCCCGTCAACAACCCCAATGAAACTCAACAGGATTTAGTGATTCGCTCGGTTTTCCTGCCGGCTGGAACATCCTTTTAGCAGAAGAGCCCATGAAAGACTTCAGTGCACGAAGTTATGAGGCAAAAAAACTAAATACCAAAACGTGAAAAGTGGTGATAAAAGGTTTGAGGATGCTGTCAGTCATCATCAGTCAGCAGCAAACACATCGAGGACGTGGATCAAAAGAGATTCTGTTGGTCAAAAACTAGATAAATCAGGATTATTCAAAAGGTGTAAATACGGGAAATGTGCAGTTTGTTAGCTTTTTGTTTTAGCATCAGTGTCTTTAGCTTTTGTAATAAATCATTTTAAAAAATCGTTGTACTCAATTCTCCAATTTTATGAGCGCTAGAAAAACTAAACGCATTCAAGTCATGCAAGATCATTTTGGACATATGCATCAAATATGACGTGTTCATTCTGGCACCACACGAGATACGATACCTTCACAACTGCGTGTGGACAGTATCAATGTGTTTTGATTTTGCTGAATGGGTGTATGCTATGAGCATTTGGCTGGAGCTGCTCAAAGTCACATCTGTTGCCAGATGTTAATACGTGAATGATGTGCAACCAGAACTGAACTTTCATGACTTCAATGAGCTCATAAGTTTTGGTCCCAATATTAGTCTCACGAAAGAAAATCCAAAAGAAACATAAAAGTAATAAAAAGAACCAGTTTCAACCAACTATCCTAATATGCTCACTTCTGACTGTAACATGTTAAAGGGCTAGTTCACTGAAATGATTTTAAATAAAAACAAAACACTGCCCCACTTACCACTAGTGGTATCTAGATATGGAGAATTTTTAGTGTTTTTATTTGTCCAGAAGTTTCTTTCTCCTCTTACCGAAATCTTTCTGCCACTGAAACCGCTGACAGTTGAATTTTGTCACATTTCAATACTCTGAGCACCACAACAACCTCCAACTATTTGTATAGCTGAATACAACTAGAGGTAAGTGAGAAAATGTTGTTCGCCTTTTTAGCGCTATCGAAGGGAGTTAAGTGCTTTTCACGTTGTTTTCAGGCTTAGCCCCTTCTACACTGACAACTGCGGCTCTACAGAGCAGAGAAAACATCAAACTGAACATGCGTGCTAAACATCATCCATACCTCCTGGTGGAAGAAGCTCAGGGCTTTTGCTTGAAAGTACAGAGAACAATTATCTGCAAAAGCAAACACAGACGACGCTCACTTTTTCTTAAACACTGATCATCATCATCATCCTGCTTGCAGATGTACAGCACAGACATCAGATGAGACGAGCGAAATGTTAGGCATCTTTTCTTTCCCCCGTGGTGACCTGGTGCCTCTTGCACTCTGAGCAGCAAAGTCTTTGAAGGCTGAGTGATGGAAAAACCCGAAGGGGCCCCATCGGCGGAGGAACGTTGGTTATGGTCTGACTCCTCTGGAGGGGCGCCAGCAAGAAAAGGAAGAAGAACCACAGGTAGGGAGTGACGGAGAGGAGAGTGGCGAGCACCAGTTGTTTCTAGAAGCACCTCACGGCTAATACAGTGCGAGTCAGTAACAACGATGATGACGATGGATGGTGTCCTCGGGCGTTTTATCAGAAACAGAACATACAGCTGATAAATTAAGCTACATATTATGCCTGCTCAAGTTCAATCCACCAAATCCAAAAGCTACAATTCCAACAAACCAACGAAAAGATCTTTAGGAACCACTTTAAGTTGGTGGGACATCAGAAGTTAGTAATCACCAACGGCACGTTACTTCTGCAATCAGTGGAGGATGTGTCAGGGGTGAAGAGCTTTTTGTGTATGCCTTTTCTAATCTGGGATTTATTTTTAAAGTAATTTAATACTGAAAATATAAACTCTCTGCTTGAGTGGAATTACTCTGGAGCTCTTAAGAGTTTTCAGGTCTGAGCTTTGACCGATGATTGTACTTTAAGGGGCTTGTCAAAGAGACCAAGACCTATAAAAACCTGACTGAGTAGAGTCCACGCTGAAGATTCAAAATTTTAAGGTATCGCTACAATCAGATAAAAAAAAAGAAAAAAAAAGAAGCTTAATTAAATAACAGTATCATTCCTCAAACGTATTTATACACAGCAAGATTTTCCAGAAGACGTTGTGAGAGTGAGAGGGGCACTGATGTGAGAGAACATCCAAACACTCGAGTCTTTGCTGTTGTCCTGAGTCACAGCAGGATATATTTGAGGGGGTGATTATTCTGGGGGGGCTGTGGGTTGAGGGAAAGGGGCCTCAGCCAAAAGTGCTTTACCTTAACGAACCCCGCCACTCACGAGAGCCGCTGTGAGGAGGGATACAAAAGAAACGCAGTCTGGTTTTATTTTATTTACTCATTGAATTCGATGTAAACGAGTGCATCCCTTTCACGCGTCACAGCAGCCTGTGAGATGGGCAGGACAGAGGCTTCAACGTGAGGCGAAAGAAAACAAAAAGGGCATCCAAATCTCGCAGCTGGTCCTGGTGCAGTGATGACATTGGCGAGTTAAGAGGAGGGCTGGGCGGGATAAGATCAGGGCTGGGCAGGGCACGGAAGTAGGGTGGAGGGCGGGGGTTTTTAACTGCGGGGCAGGCTGCACATTTCACAGTGCTCTGTGCCAGGCTGGTTCATGAAGGTGCAGTGGAGGCAGGACCACATGGCTGAGGAGGAGGCGGGGACTGAGGGGCCGCCCATGGCCCCGTAACCCAGAGAGCTGGAGGGCTGCCCGCCCACTGTACCTGGAAGGACAGGAGAGGGATTAAAGGATACTAGAACAGCAGCTCATTTTCAACTTATTCTATCCATATTTTTCTACAAAATGTTAAAAAATTGTGACACATGCCCATCAAGCCAGAGCACAAGGTGGCTTCAAATAGCTGGGCAACAACTCAAATCCTGATTTTAATAAATGAAACGTATTTTAATAGTGCTAAATGTGCAAACTAGAAATAACAAGAGCAGTAAACAACTCTCGTTTACTACTCTTGATCCCTGGGGTCTCTTCCTGTGCAGATACGGGACCGCAGTGCTGATCAGTCTTGCCCGCTCTGGCGTCATTGTTGTAATAAAACAGTTTAAACCATGCGCATTGCAAGGTAAAAAAAAAAGGGTGAAAACAAAGTTATTCTGTACTCGGGAAACAAACTGGGCAACAGGCATGCTAACATCTGGTAATTACCACTAAACACAAAGTATAGCTGAGGCTGAATGTCATTAGTTTTGCAGGTTTTTGGTCATAAACAACAAATAAAAATGTTGACCTCATGGTGGTGCTAGAGGAAGAGTCAGAGGATCACCAAGTCATGCACCCTGAATGTCTGTACAAAATTTCATGGCAACCCATCCAATATTTCAGTCTGGACCAAAGTGTTGGACTGACTGACTGATCAACTCGGGGCCACGGCACTAGCATGGCTAAAAAAATATGGGTTATCCCACATTTTGTGACTTCAGACAGCTAATGCAGCCAGCTATCATCTAAATTATTTTTTGACTGAAAATAAACTACACACGTTATTCAAAAACTACTTTATTGTCTGACCTACGTGTAGGCCAGTGACTTACTGCACAGCTGCTCGATGGTGGCCCACTGCTCTGACTTCTTCCAGGTCTGTGCCAGATCCTCATTAGAAGTCCTCACTGCATCTAGTAGCAACCCGATGCTGTCCTGCAAAAACAAATACAAACTCTGATCTATCCACGAGAGAATGACAGATTCAGGAAACTGAAAAAAACAACAACACACCAGCACCTTGTTGTTTCGTAAGTCTGGATTTTATAGAAGACATGAAAATTTGATCAAGCAGGTCATTATTATCCAAGCACAGAAAAACATTTTTTTTAAATCAAAGGCGCTTTTGATCGTCATGATGGGCCGCGGGCCAGTTTGAAAATCTATCAGCATGAATAAAGAGTGAAAACATCCTCACACCAGTAACCACTTCCAGATAGGAAAAGAATGTGGCCATATTCTAACCCTTCTTCTGCAACACAAATGGAAAACTAGAGAAGAAGAAGAGGCTTGATGTCTTACTCTCAGAGGCATGACTTCATTGGTGACAAGGAAGAGGAGCAGATGGAAGTCTGACACGATGTCCAGGAATGCCGTGGAGGTACACTGGGACAGGTATGTCGCTAAACTGTGGAAATTCTGCAGACACACAAATAACAAACAACAAGATTTATAACTTCCTCTGACCTCTGGAGGTTGTGGAATCCAAAAGGTCACCCTAAATTTCTCAGGCTAAAAGGCTAAAGGCTAAAGTGGACTGCGGGTTATCCTGTGGCTGCTGTAACTCTGAGGTTCAATAACTACAAATTTCAGTGGGTGTCGATTATCCAAAACATCTGATGATTATTTGCAACAGTGAAATTGGAAATAGTGAAATGAAACTGGCAATTTCAAGACAGAAAACAATCAAACTATGAAAAAAGCATGCACTGAAGCCGGGCCTTGAAATCTGGTCTTACACTGAGGAGAAGAAGATCATCTTATGTGTCCAGAACAGAGATAGATTTAGGATGCGTTAGTGCAAGCTAAGCTTCTTGCAAAGTGTAAGGTAGTCACTGAACTATCCAAGATTCAACAGGTTTTCAACAGAGTACGACCTCCACTATGAGCACAGAAGGTTTGAGATGCTGTATGCAGCCCAGAGGTTTTTTACCGCTTTCTAGTTCTACACATCTGAAGTAAACACAATACAATATGTACTGGAAATAGAACGTGGAAGGAATACTGTTATATTTAACAAGAAAATGTATGAATTCATTCTGCAAGCAACTTATATTTGGTCATCGTTTTATCTCTTCACCGAGACTGGTTGAATCAGAGCAGATAAGGTTTAGATAAACAGAAGTTTATCCAGTAATGGCTTACTTGTGTCTCTCCCAGGATATCACGGTTCTCAATGGGGAAGCGTTGTGTGGAGCAGAAGGTGTACTGGGGGTCCTTTGGAAAAGTGGTAGTTATCTGTTGAAGAAAAAACAGGGAAATTATGGCAACATATTGTATTAATAAGAATAGAAGCATAAAAAAGATCTGTAAAACAAACACACACACACACCTGCTGACCACAGAAAAAAAAAGCCAATTTTACTCACATCTATGATAAGGTACTCCACAGGGAGAGGCCGGGCTAGAAACGTGACATCATTTCCAAATTTGTCTTTGTCCTTTTAGATGGAAAGAGGAAAAAATAGTAGCGTCAGAATCAAACAAAAACCTGAACATCTGGGACCAAACATCTGGATGAACCGACTCTGGCTCATAATACCTAGCAAAGTAAGTATCTGGATGTCATTATTCTGCTATAGAGACAAGCAGTCCAATCATTTGTGTCACGCTCAGTCATCGTGTATTCTACAAAACAAACATTATATATTATGGATAGTTACATTTTAACATAGGTTGTTGCCACATGTATGAAGTCTTACCTTGTAGAAGACGTCTGGTACGTACTGCTCAGGGCTGGACTCTTTAGCGTAGCCCAGCTCAGGAGCATCTTTGCAGGGCAGTAGGCACTCATCTCTCACCAAAGCCATGCACTGATTGGACACCTGATATCCTTCAAAGTGCACCTGGTTATCTGGACCACCTGCACACAGAGCACAGGGACAGGCAAATTAATTAAAAATTAATTAATTAAATAAAATGTCAAATGCCTGGGACAAATTAAGTAATAACTTAAAATGTATTAGTATTAGGTGTAGTATTTGAGCAGTGATGATATGAGAGCAGCAAGTTCTCATTTGAGGGGCTAGAACCAGAAAATGTTTTGTTACTTTCTGTTGATCAAATCATTATAATTGATTTATCTGCTGTAGGATTTAATTTTCCACAAAACCAGGATGGCTTTAAACTCGACTTCTGCAATCAGACGCTGTTAGTAGCAGCGATACAAACAAATCAGCCTGATAGAGTATAATATAATTAAAATATATTTTATACATAAAATAAATGAAAAATACCAACTAAGAAGTTGTGCACACTGCTGTAATATTATAAAACTAATATTATGCCAGCGTGGTGTGCTCAGTGTCCATCCTAAAGGCTCTTCATCTTTACACATGCAACTGATTTGCAAACGGACTACGTCTTTACACAAGGGGAAGTAAAACAAGCGGACTTCGCCCCGGCTGGCATTAGATGTGTAGCCATGACATCAGCTTTGGCCGCCAGTGCCTTCATTAATGCAAATGATAGGGATGAGGTCACCGCTATGTTTTATGCTTCTCTGGAACAAATATACATTTATGTAACAGGAGGTCTTACAAGGCTGTGATGGAGGGAAGTGTAAACGCTTGGCCTCGATCCCACAGACCAAACAGAGAGTCTCAGAGAGTCTGGCTTGTATTACGCTGTTCAACTGGCCTCAAAATTACTACGTAAACCATGTAGAATTACTAAAACAAGCACCTCACAAGCCTGAGTTGCGAAATTGTGTTGAGGAATTGTAATTCGCAACTCTGTAGTCAAGAAGAGGTGAAGTTTCTCAGCACCACTTGTTTTGCAATTACATACGACTAGGCTTAAAGCTAAGACTTTAAACAATGTACACAAATATTTACCTTTTCAAAATAAGCTGCACATAATCTGTGATTATGTTTTAACAGGTGATCACCAAATTTCAACTTACTGCGCGGTGTCATCTGTGAAATCAGGAATGGTTAGAGAGATTATTTTCAGCTCTCACTTCAGCCTCAGAGTGTACAAAAACATACCTGTCGCCACCACGGTCACAAATTTGGAGCCAAAATGGCCGTCTCGAGAGAGTCTGCAAGGGTTTGAATGATGATTCTGGAAGTATCCCGCTGTGATGCACTCCTCTGCGCTCAGGTAGTGCGAGTCCTAACAGAAGGAAGGACAATGATAAAACAATATTAGCACAATAGCATATTATAGTCCGATGAACAAGTTGTCCTTGAGTGAGCTGCATCCTCACGTTGTTTCTCGTGTAGCGGACAGTGCCTATCCTCGTATCCTCAGAGAGCAGGTCAGTGAAGATCCAGCCCACCTGAAAACCAGAGAAAAAGAAAACAGGTAAGTGAGTAAGTAGAGCTGAAACAATTAGTTGATTCATCGGCAACAACTTTGATTATTGATATATCGTTCAAGTCATTTTTTAAAGCAGAGATGACAAAATGTCACTGTTCTCAGCTTCTCAAATGTGAATATTTCCTGGTTTTCTATGTCTTCTATGATGGTAAACTGAATATATTTGGGGTTTGGACTGTTGTTCAGACAAAACAAGACATTGGAATGTAATTTGGGAAATGTTTCTGGACATATTTCACTGTTTTCTGCCATTTTATAGACCAAAGGCCGACATATGGAAGGTCTTTGCACTGTCTCAAGAAGTGAAAAGCCAAGACCAAAACAGCCAAACAAATGATACTGGCAGTAAGAGGTGTACTGTATACTCAAGCAAATGTCAAGCAGTTTGCTCTTCTAAAAAAGGTTCAGGTTGAACGCGTTGAATTGTTTGATGAATTATATATCAAAGGCTTCAATGGTGAGACAGCGGGAACACCTTGACAGTGTTGGTATTCAGTGTGAAAGCATGGTAAGAAACCACTTTGTCTAAGGTAACTGTGAGGCACGGTGTCAAGCAGGGCAAACAATAAAAGAAGGCCAACCTTGCACAGGCCCAGTTTGGCAGCGATTTCGTCCACAGCTGCAGCTTTGGGATCCTCCACCAGTTCCAGGCTGTTCTGAGTGGCATTCTGAAACACAGCAGAGACAAGTGTTACGATTCAATTAAAACAAAAATAATTACTACAAGGTTAATAAGGACTTTAACTCATTTGTGGATGGACAAATTACAGCATACTAATCACACTGTACAAGGAACACAACACAGAAACCAGACACTCAAATTGACTTGAGGAGTTGAAGCAGACAGTGATATATTCAGAAGGAATCCCTCACCTGTGGTGGCTCGTAGATGGCAGCCACCTCAGCTCTGATGCCCAGAGGGATGTCTTTGTGCTCAGTGTATCTGCCATACAAGTAACCCATCCTCTGACTGCCCGTCTTCCTCCAGAAGTCCAGGAAGCGGTCAGCAATGGTGTGGTTCTCAAACATGATGTTGTCCACGTGTCTGTATTTCTGGGAGAAGAACAGAGAAAGCTAAATTCATGCAACAGTATTTGGGATTCAAGTGTGTCTTAGGGCATGGGGCCACACATCACAGGGTTAGCGGTTCGATTCCACATCCACTGACTCAAACTGTGAAAGCAACGAAAACCAGTCATGCACACACATCAGGTGAACGTCTACATGCTTCTCAAAAGAGAAACGTGCCTCATTTTAAAGGTGATGCTGCATTATGACGTGCCACTCAGGCATGAAAGGTTTTCATAGATTTTTCCCACCCTGGGAACTGAAGAAATGTATTTGGACCAAGAAAGCACAGACAAATTAATCAATCACTTTCTACTCATTCAAATAAAATATCTTTTAAAAAAACACAGTATAAACAAAAATCAGAAATAAAACATAGTAACAGGTGAATGATGAATTGTCACAGCAGCACAGGTGATGATCTGAATGGTTCCTCCTCTCTCTTCAGCATTCATCTCCACTGTTAGCTAATGTCACCTACAGGATCATTACAAGCTCGCAGAAATATTATTAGATTATCAAGGCACATCAAGCCTGACTCTGAGACATATACCTGTCTGTTCAGTGTGATGGCACTGGGCTGGCACTTGGTGCAGATCCCCTCTGGCCAGGGAGGGTGGCCCTCACAGCCCGACTTGATCTTACAGCTGATGTTCTCCAAAGCTGCAAACTTCCCTCTGCAGGGGATCAAAACAGTGTTAGATGTTAAGAGCTTGACTAGCATTTGAACATGTGTATTTCCACTGAAGAAATTAAAAACAACTTCTCACTTATCAGCTCCACCGGTCAGCTTGCGAAGGTACGCGTGGAATGACATGTGCTTCACCGGTGGGTCGAGGTGATTCAGGTAGTCTTCGTCAAAAGGCTGACAAAAAAAAAAAGCCAGAGTTTAAATAAGTAAAATCAAAATAAACCTGTCTGACAGTAGTGGTGCTAGCATTACAGACCGTCAAGTTTAAGAAAAACAAAAAACAAGAATGAATTCTCTTACCTCTAACGGTACACAGTGCACACATTTTCCAAGGGCACCATGGCGACATCTGTGACAAGAAAAGAATCATTAGGTATCTGACATGTGGATTAAATTTGGATGTTTGCAGTAGGTCTTTTTCTTACAGTTGTGGATCTTTGTTCCTGTAGATCTTTCCGTCTTGCTTGGCCAGATACTGATCAATCTCATCCTCTTGGACCTGGGGTGCTGAGAAGGACCGGGGGATCATGGAGGACGAAGAAGAGGATGAGGAAGATGAGACGGATGGTAGTGATGACGATGAGTGTGGGGTGGCTGTGTCCATCACCTCCCCAGAAGAGGATGGGGATCCGGAAGGGAACAGAAACAGCATGTCGCCATGCCTACAGAGGAGATAAGACAAAACAAGTAACGTGTTTAAAGCTGCACTGTAGTTTGTCAAAAAAAGGAAAAGAAAGTAACTTTTACTAAATTATCTCAATTACAAAAATATCTATTTCCTCACTTTTCCCACTTTCTGCATGTAATATCCCACAGCTGTCACATTTTACCTGAAATTCAATAACTCCACCATAAATATTCCCTGCATTTAGGTAAAGTTCTTGTGATCAGTAAGTGTTTGCATCTATGCTTGAGTGACTTTTTGTCTGAATGGCACATTTGAATATCACAGGTGTTTTTTTTGATGAGCTACAGGGTTGGAAATTAGCACCCACCACCAGCCAAATGCGGATGATTTTGTGTAATGGCGGGTGAATTTGGTCAACCTACCTGCCATGGTGGCGGGTAAATAAAAGTAGCATACAAACAAATAATGCAATTGTGACAGAGCGATTTGTGACATTCCACAACGCAACACTCGGACACTTTAACAAGGAGACAGTTGGTCCAAGTAATCATATTGACATTTAAGGTGTGTTAGTTGATTCACAACATTAAGTCGTGCATTGAGTAACAAGAAAACGTTCCACCTTAAAAGTTGCCAGTAGCTGTCGGTAGCCTTTGAGCGGCACAGTGAATTCAATTATTTTCTCTCCAGTCTACAGTGAGCTAACGTTAACTAGTAAAGATGAAAAGGCAGCAAAACATCCTTTCATTTTTTGGAACAGCTAAAAAGGTAAAAGTTTATGATGATGCAGTTAAATAATGTAAACTCAGCACGCCGTGCGTTTTGAGCTGAACCTTTGTCGGACGCCCTGTTGCTATTTATTCCTGTCACTCGCATTGAAAGCGCCGCATCATGGACGAGGAATGGTTGATTCATGAAGTTGAAATGAGGAGTTATCTGTACGATACCTCCTCATTTAACTACAAAATCGTACATAAGGTGGCAGCTGGTTGGAGGGAGATCGCCTGTGAGCTGGAATCACAATATAAAACGTGTGTTTTCTGTTTAAAAAGTACACACG
>NTHP01000595.1:26552-53710 GCA_003416845.1 Oplegnathus fasciatus
TCAAAAGTTTAGAGAAGGTCAAATTAAGTTCACCTGTAAAGGTTATAGTGCATTTTAGGTGCATTCTGAAATTTCATCCGAAAGCCGAATATCCCGAACTTTTTGTGAGTAGTGTATGTCAGTTTTCAAAGATTTAGTGTAAATTCTGGATGGAAATTTGTGATTTGAAAACCATTACAATAAATACACATTATTTTACATACTTTCTGCGTTAATCCAGTTTTGACACTAAACAGTACTTGTGATGAAACTATGGCTGTAAACAGTTCATTTTGATCTTGTTCGCTTAGTTTGAGACGTCCAAAACATGAACTAGGCCTACAGTAATGTATGTCTCCACAAAATTCAAGAAAGCACTGAGCAATCCTAATCAAATCACTGATTTGAGACAATAGGATACATGCGATAATATAAAGCCTGGAATATGTTGATGCAGATTATGGATGCAGCAGGAAGCTTCCTGAAAGGCCTAGTAGCCCACTCCTTTGTTATGCAATCGTCTCACCATCTGCTTCAATCCTCCATCCTGCAAAAGTCTCTTAGATCATCTTAATGTATGTTACAGTGTAATTCCCTGCCCTCCATTTAGCAGAGCAATAATCCAACTCATAAAATCAATTGCTATACTGCTAATCAGGACTTCTCGTTAGTTAATTCAGGTGGATACACCCTCAGTGTCCTTTTGCCTTAAAGAGATACTCCAATGATTTAGTATTACTCTTCCATGAAGTTGGGATACTTGCAAGAGACAGTGAAACATGCTCAGAATTACTGCAACAAAGACTGAGATATGCTGATTTTATATGGGTCAAACCTCTACAAAAAAAGGCTCCAAAATCTATGGATCCTACAATTCCCATAATGCAACTTGATAGCATCTCTCATTAGACCCTCTTTGCCTAGTACGCACCGACGGCTTTCAAACTCCGCCCCTCCAGTTCATAAGGCAGGTTTTGCATTAAAAGGTTTACTCATCTGGTTATTTTAGAAGACGACCTTAAATAAATATTTTCAGTCTCGTAGTCCTCATGAAGAGGAAGGTGACCTTTATGTGTAAAAGCGGTAGAGCTCCTCTTTACCTAAAACAGAGTTTACATTGTGTCATCCACATAACTTGAACTGATCATTTCATCGTGTGACACTTTTAGGATTTTGCTCATTGAAACTGAGTTGACAAAACAATCTCTCCAAAAGGTCATTCAGTAGCTGTCCCAGTGCTTTCGATCGCATCACATGATCTTCATCAGCAGATGGAGTTCGCCCCGTTGTCGTGGAATTCTGAGCACTTCAAGGATTTCTCATCCACGTTAGTTTAAAAGCTGAGGTTCAATTCTTGACCTTGGAAACAGCAGATAAGAAAATAGTCTCACCACAAGGTCCATTTAGTCACTGTTCATCTGTTAGTGAAAGGTATGTGACATGAAAGCTCGAAAGCTCCAGAACAGCTACTAAATGGACCTTGTGGTGAGATTATTTTCTCAGTCTCTGGAGTTGGTCTCTGCTGTTCAGCCTGATGGACGTTCACAAATAAAACTGAGTTGTGCAAAAACACAGAAATAACACGTGAATTCTATTTTCACCTTCATTTATAATTTATGGTGAATGTAACTCACTAATGGCTAATTAACAGTTAGCCAGTCAAATAAAATTGATTTGTCCCTGTATCTGTCTGTCTTTTTTTAGGACATATGCAGTGGGAGGGGCTCATTGTTTGTCATCACTGCCTTGAGGGGGTGTCCGCTACTGATGAGCTCTCAGCAGGAGGGCGCCAGGGCACACGTGCACTATTAATGAAGGAACGATCACTCTCATATGACAGACAAAGGGTTCAAACCTGGAGATATACATGGAAATACCCCATTAACTGATTTTTAGGGAGGTTGCCAATGAAAAAAAAAACATCACTTGACATCAGTAAGGCTAATTAAATTGTCGATTAGTAAATGAATCGAGTGTCATGGAGCAATAACAATCATGGACGTGTATNGCAGTTTTTTCCATCACGTCAGAGTCGCTGGGCACACTGTTCTGTATATGATTAGTGAAACGCCTCATTTGTAATCCCCTGCATAACCCAGATCAAAGAATAACTGCAGGCTGGAGCTGCCCATTGGCACCTCTGTAATCAGGACTTGCAGAGCATCACCATCACCAGACTGATCAGTGTCACCGTCACCTCAGAAAGTGGCCCTGTGAGACTGTGACATGTACAGACACCAGGCTGTGTCCACCTGCTGAGACTCAGCTGAGAGACGTCACGCTAACATGTCAGATCTGATGTACTCTGCTTCTTTTCAGACATGATCCATCAGGTTATTACTTCTGGTCTGCGAGAAGCTTCATCATATTAAATCTAATATTACAAAATTTACATTTAGACAGTCAATATTGAACGTGTTTACATATTATAATGTTTATCGCTTATGCTAGTAAAAGTTACTAGGTCGAAAATCTCGATCTCTTAAAGGCAACCAATTCTTGAATATACTGAAAGATTTTGTTTTCAAGTGTTCTGTCTGAACACCACTTCTATATCATTACTATAGTAAATACAGTCTGACAACACAGCAAACTGTTCCTGAAGAGGAGCTGTGGGCATGTTGGATAAATCCACAGGATGATGAAATAAACAAGTTAAGAGGATCAACCAAAATATTTTATCCTAATGAAAGCAGACAGACAGTTTTATGTCTATCTGGCGCTCCCTAGTGGCCCGTCCTGATGCTCAAGAAAACAGTCCTCAAAACAATTTGTTCATTTCATCTTAGGAAGAACATTTATTTAACAATCGACTCTTAAAAATAAATTTCAAATACATCATTAAAATATACTCTTAAAAATAATGAAGCAAATGATCCGTAAAAACATACAAATATACTTTTAACACTTCAGTTCAACCTTCAAACAAACTGATAAATAAAACAAATGTGCAAATGTGCTTCATGACTAAAGGAAGACAAAGAATCAGCGAACTTTACAGACTACTGCATCAAACAGTAAAAATGAAGAAAATAAAAGTAGGCCCAAAAACATGACCAATAACATTTTTACTTTACACACACTTTCAAAACCCACCACTGCAAGCACCTTGACATAAAGAGAGCAAAGATTAATGTGACACTAATTCAGGCATTCCTGCAGTGTAACAGGGTGGGCTTGTTGTTTGCGTTTCAAGATGAAACTTAAGGAACAATTCCAGTTTCAAACAACCCTGGTCTGATTTCTCTCATTTCTGGCAACATTCCCCTCAGTAATAATCTCTTGCTGGGATCTGGGAACACCAGACATCCCTAAACAGAAGTCCAACAGGTCAAGAAACAGGAACAGTCAGACTATCAGCCAAGTTGGAAACAAACCCTCAGGTTAGCCGAACGTATTTGGAACTGTCTGTTGTAAACATCCATCACAGTTTACAGAAAAACTTTCCTCAACTTTGACTTTCTGTACTAATCATAGTTTTCCTGTGCAAAGAGGGATTATGACAAACATTCCAGGTGTGCTCACTTTCAGTTTTACCTCTAAATGAAGCGGTTTAAATAAACTGTTGGTTTGTTTGCAACCTGTATGATCATCTGACGACTCCTGGTTCTGGCCGTCTGACTTGTTGTCCCAGGTCTCAGCAATTATTTTGGTGAGTACAATGTTCCCATAACTGATAGAAATGGAGGACAAAGCTACCACAACAACATCCAAATTGGTTTCATCGTTACCTGCAGCTGATTTTTTTGTACAGGTGGATTCTAAAGTCAGCAGCCAAATTTACTTTTCACATTCCCACCTGGTTGCTTGTGTCAAGTTTTCTGAAATGTATATGAACTGTGTGACTAACAGGAGGAGGAAGTGACAATGTGGAGGTAAAATCAGTGACTGGAGTGTGTTATAAAGTGCTTACACTCAGTCAGTGAAAGGTTCCTACATAAGACCGATCATAACACTGATTCCATGTCAACACTGTGGTCGAAGCCGCTGGCAGTAAATACATCACGTCTTTTTCAAGAGTCTGATCTCCATCTTTAGGTAAGTTTTAAGGTTCTCATCTAGGACGTTCTCCTCAATAGCGGCGAGCGCCCGGTCGCCTCCGTCGTGGTAGTACGCCAGCAGCTGCTCTGCATGTTCGATCCACACACAGTTATGACAGCCACTCATGCAGCAGTGGGTGGGGGCAGGCGGTGGACCCTGGTCAGGAGACCAGGCAGACGTACTGCAGCCGGGCTCTGGTTCAGTGCACTCAGAGGAGTCAGTTAGTGTGGGAGGAGCGGGTGAATCTGGTCCAGCAGAGAGGCAGCGAATGGTACCGCTGTGTGGACCCCTCCTCCACGACTGCAGAGGGCAATGATAGAACTGATGCCTCATATGTAGCAGGGAGAGGATGCACAGCTGAAAAACAGTAGAATATATTTGATATGATTAATCATGATCAAACATCTCTCTTCCCTCTTCATGTATTCTTCTGTTCTAATCTTTGACTTTTCTTTTATTGATGGCAGCAAACTATGACGGCGTGTTCTCTGCGCATATGCCAATAAAGTTGATGTATTTCTAGTTGTAACAAGACATTGGGGATCTGAAACGAAGGAAATCATTCAAATGTGTAAAGCGAGTGAGACCGAGACAGGACTGTTCACCAAGCTGTGACATCACTGGTTGAATTTGTATTTAGGCTTTAGAGAAGAGGTTTTCAAAGTGGGAGGCTCCAGACAGTTTCAGGGGAGGATCAGTGAATGAAAGTGAAAAAATATTACATTAGTCATCAAAAGGAGATCACACAGAACGGCCTAATGTGTGTGTGATTTGGTTAAAGAGGTTTTTGGTTTATTTTGGGGAATTTTACTTCTCAGTCAGAAACTAATAAATGCCTCAGGACAGACCCTTTTTTATGTATTTGGTGTAGTCTGAAGTTACGTCAAACAGCAATGTTAGGCTATCTTGGCTCAATTGTTGAGTGTCCATGGGATCAAATAATATAATCATGATCTATAGGCATCCAGGAACTGAGCGAAACTAAGCAAGTAAACTAAGGAGGGGTGAGGGGGCGCCTTTTTCCAAGCTTTGTCTGAGGGGAGGCCCACAGTCTCAGACTTTGAAAACCCCTGTTAGACAAACAGAGCGGGGGAAGATTTTTAAGTAGAAGTAATGAGATTAGGGGAAATGTATCTGGCATTGACTCTTTTCACAGAAGACAGTTTGACTTGTCAAATCAGGATCAATTAAAGGGGCCCAGGTACTGGCACACCTAAATGGAACATGGCCATTATTATTATTATTATTATTATTATTATTATTATTATTTGTGTTTCACAAATCACAACGTGCACTGTGAGAGAGGTCTGTTCTGTACAGCTGAATACACATAAATCTGTGGATTCAATACTAACTACAAATAAGCACAGACACTACAGGTATAGCTAAATATCGTTTTATCGACTAACACCTGCACTGACATTTAAATTTCAACATAATAAGTCACTGCAGAAGTCTTACAACACACCTCAACACAGATACAAACTTCAGAGCTGTGGCCCAAAGCTCGGCTAAACTTTCCAAAAATCCTCGGGAGGTGACTACAGACACTGTTACTGTCTTAGAAGTGAAACATAACGGACACTTAACCCGCTGCTCATACAGAACAGGTGTGAATGACGGAAAGGTGAGCTCAAAGTCAGGTCTGCTAGGTTTGGGATGCTAGTTTAGTCGCTAACCGTTAGCTTTACACTAGCGTTAGCTTAGCTACCAACCTTTTGTAGAGACAGCGACGACCTCAGCGCATTTACACCCAAACACAACATCTTCGCTTAGCTCGGTCATGTGTCCGTACAACTCATTTTCTTTGAGCTGTAGATTTCAGACAGTTTCTCCCTCCTGGGCGTTTCATCCGCGGATTTACCTGCTTTACAAGCTAGTTGCGTCGCTTCATACGCTGCTGAACTCTGACCTTTGTGCGTGGTTGTAAACAAAAGCGTTGATTGGCCGACAGAAGATAATGTGACCAATCAAACAGCACTCCTCTAAATTTAAACCAATGGAAAGCGTAGAATAGTTTATGGGCGGCTCCCAAAAAACGGACTGCATTTCCAATCTTTGTCCAGCAGGTGTCAGTATTTCATCTGTTTGTCTCACTGCGTGTAAAGATGCAATAGAAGGGCAGTAATCCTAAAATACAGCTCATATCAATATCACAGCAAGCTATAAATTATAGTGAGGACAGCCATACAAATTAAAGGATATGCACAATATATCTATGCATATATTTATTAATATCATAATACATATAATACACATTATTTATCCTTTGATAAAGAATATGGGATATGATACTGAGATTTTGTTAGGAGTCAGGAGAAGTCGTCGTAACTTAGGCTCATGTTTATTTTGTATTGTTGCCAGGCACCGCTTAACAGGCTCAGCTTATTGCACTGAACTATACTGTTAACAGCTGAGAGAGAGCATGTGTCTAATCAGGGCCATGTCCTCAGTTGACCGAGCAACACAATTTATATCCGGCTGCACAAATTAACACCATGATGAGGGCCTACTTGTTGTGTGTTTACAATTTCCTTTAAGATGTTTTTTTGTTTGTTTGTTTTTTGTTAAAAGGCCTATGTTACGCATTTTATCCTCACAATTATAAGTTAAAACTGTCAGTTCCATTAAAACAAACGCAGCAGTAAAGCCTTGTCTGTCGTCCAATTTGACTTTGACTTGAACGCCAACGACTCATGACTTCACTTTGACTTTAGCCTTGTCAGTTAGAATGACTTCATGTCTTCTCCAAGCCCAAAGATGAAAAATTATGTTATAGAAAAGTGTTACAGCAAATTAACTCTTTATTGACAGGTGATACCTCAGGTTATCACATTTGAATGTAAAGACTCTGCTGTGGTCAACAAAAAGCAGATGGCAACATGCAAAACATTCAGTTTAGACCTTAGAAATGACTGTACAGTAATTGTGTCTCCGGGACAACACACCAAAGAACACCTGATCAGCTTCAAGTTTATTTGAAAGTAATACATATGTATATATACATTTTAAACATTTTAAATGACAATCTATTTCGTGAAGGGTGCATACTGACTTGTTTAGGACTCGAAACACAAAGTTTAGGACTTGGACTCGACTTGGGACTCCATCTTGACTCTGGCCTTCATGACCAAGACCTGAGACTTACTTGTGATTTGAAAAACAAAGACTTGGTCCCACCTCTGGCAGAGGAAACTGATACCTGTCCCATACACCTGTATTTAAGCTGGAGTCATATTTACAGTAGGTTACATAACGTAAACGGAAACTATTATTAAAGGCTCAAAAAATGTTTTCTCCTCGAGGGGCTTTCACTGACCTAGATTTTGAGAAATTAAACTAACAGCACTGAAAGAGCATTACAATAGTAATGCTATAGTAAAGCAGATTTGGTCAGTGAAACGGCTCCTTTATGCTCACGACTGAAAGTAAACCCTCTTTTGATGTACCCTGCCAATTTCTTAACTATTTGACCCATTCACTGATGCGTGAGGAGATGTGTGTGTGTGTGTGTGTTTAGTATATGGAAGAGAAGGAGTGTGAGTCTGAGGTCCCCACAGACCTCAATGTTTGCAAGCCACATCCATGGTAACATGGTGTGGAAACACAGCAGCTGCTCGGCCTGGCATGAGATACCAGGTGTGTGGTGGGGCATGTTGTCTCACCAGAGGCCCCGATCACAATGTGACTTTATCCCAAGGAGAGGTTCTCCCTCAGTCGCAGTCACGCTTCATAGAAACCCAGACTTTAATTCAAACACATGAAGCCAACCACACTTAAAAGGCTGCTAATACAATTCTGAAAGAAGAACTGGATCGCAAACAATCTCTGAAGAGTAACAAATAGACCTTAGAAAGTAGTTGTGTACGCAGGTAGTACAACATACAGAGTTTTATTGCCTCAATGACTCAGTCTTAATCTTATGATAATGGTTTTTATTATTATCACAATAGATTCCATTCCACAGAAGCTTTTGTTATCACGAGGCATGCCTGATGGTTCATATTTCACCCTAAATGCAAGGACACAATAGATTTTACTGCATTCATGGGCTGACATCATCACGTGGCCATAATAAAGCTGTATGGATGGATCAGCCTTGTCACACTTAAGTTCACCTGATGTTGTAATAGTGTTTACAGTGGCATAGTCAGATCGGCTGAGTGAGTAAGTGCACAGATTTGTATAAAAGCAACATAATGAGCTGAAAGATGCTACAACACTCTGTGGAGCTGAGGGGAACTGCAGCATCGAGTGATATTTCTTTGAAGGTTGGGCGCTACAAGCGACAACTTTCACATTACATGCAGTCATTTGATCCATTGTTAATGTGAAAATATTAACATTATATTCAAGTCTGAATTAATTAATTTTTGTTGGGCCACTTGGGGGCAGCACAACAAGCTGTGAACACAACACTGACATATTATCACCTTGTAAAGTTGATATAGCGAACAGTTGAGCAATCAGTTGCCCATTTACACATCCAGCAGACACAGAGCAACATCAGCATTCAGTTGTGTCCATCCCATCAGTTTCTCTCTCCTTTTACCTCTGTTATGGTCTCCACCAACTCCTGGGAAAAAATATCTGTTTCTTTAGCTGTTAGATATTCTGCTATGTTCACCGGCTATGTCGCTAACTTTTGTCTGCAGTTTGGTGATGGGAAGGTGTACAGTGGGTTTATATGAGCTTTTCCCCTGAAAACAGCTGCCTGCTGCTGCTGGAAATGAAGTTGATGAGAGGTGAGACTGAACTGAAACAGTTAAGCCGCGGCCATAAAACCAAAACAATGAGCTCAAAGATGCTAAACAGCTCGAGTCAATTCTCTTTGAGACTACTAACGACACCTTTCACATTACATGTAGTCATTTGATCCATTCTTCATATAAAAATATTGATTACTGCAGTTTTAAGTCTACACATGACTTTTACTTGTAATGGAGTATTTTTACACTGTGGCATCACTACTTTTACTTGAGGTACACTACAGGGGTTAACACTAACATGATCACAGGCAACAATATGACATAAAATGTTTATTTTTCACGTTGCATCACAAAGAAGTTGCATTCATTTACAATGTGACTTAATATAGGCCATGTTTAAGATGAGCAGTGTTTGGTATCAGCTTGTGTAGGTCAGCTCAGAGAATCTCTTGAGTATGTCAGGTATGTGAGCACTGAGGAGGCTCAGGGGTCCGTTTTCTCCAAGACTGCCACTAGACTTTCCTCACAAACAGTCCCCTCACAGCCCCGCTGCTGGATTAGGTTTCTTTCAACACCTTTTCCTTTGGAAATCCTTGAGCCCTGCTTTACCTCCGGCAGGCATTTCCTGAGGGGCCCGTTGCTTGCAGATTGAGGGAAAGATAGATTAAGTCAGGCACATGACAAATACTTACAGGAAAAAAGCTCAAGGGAGGGAGTCTATTTCTGATACAGTTTGAAACATTTCACATGACCCAGTGGTTCCCAAAGTGCAGCCTGAGGACTCTCATGGGTTCGAAGGGAATTCCTGGAGGCCTCGTAAAGATGAGTTCAACGTATCAACTTTATTTTACTCTGTGGAAGTTTAAGTTGGCACAAAGATAATATTGTACGTATAAAGATGCCAATTTTGCTAATACCTTGTAATGTAGCATCACATGAAGTCATGCTGTTGGTGTTTTCAAACTCGGCTCAGCTCACAGTTACAACATTAACAGCAGGATGGGGGGTAATTTAAGGGTGATATTGGCACCACAACAAATGCCAACAGTGTGAATCTTCAACAACCAAAAATTTCAAGCTCAATTCTAATGCAGCAATGCTTTTAGATATTAAAAAACGCTCACCCCGACATAAACAACATACAGCTTTGCTCTGGCTGCAGGCACTCGGCATGAGAGGGATTAGCTTCATCACTGATAATCCTGGTGAAACCCTGCGTGCACAAAAGGTCTGCCAGTATTTCTAACAACTTGTTGCACATTCTGCAACACTGTGCTGTGCCACTATGTATGGGGAGGATTTTCCAGGAATGCAACCCAAACAAAGATAAAAAAGGAATTTTTGAACAACAGTGGTAATAGTGAAACCTGTAGTTTATGACCTCAAATCAGAGACAAAAGCTCGGGTTATCATGTAATGTACCTCTGATACAGTAGTGGTCCCCCAGGAAGTATTTTTCAGCTGCAGCTGCGTCAACAGTCTGGGCAAACAGCTTTCCTCAAGTCCTTCAAAACAGGGAAAAGTGGCAACAAGGTTTTTCCGTTTCACTGCACCCACTTCATGTGCTGAAATGCCCAAACAATGGTGTCTCTGATAACTAAGCATCTTTTCTATTTGTTTCTATCTGCAAGGATGAACTCAAAGTCTGACAGCCTGTGTTAAAAAGGTAGCAGGGAGGTGTTTGGGTGCTCAGGTGTCCTTCCACAAGGTCCTCCTGGCTGACTCACAGCACCAGCTTTGTCCTGAGTGTACAAAGACCACACTGTTCATCTACCCGGAGTGGACGGCAGCCGTGCCACTGCCCCAAAATGACAAGTCAATGGCACACCTCAAACGGTAACTCGTCAGAATTGGCAGAAACGTGTTTGTGTGCGTGTCAGGAGGCTGAAACAGGAGTCTGGATGGAGTTTAGTGAGAAAACAAAGCAAAAGTTGAACTGAAATCAAAATTCATTTTTGCTTAAAATTTATCATACCTGTATATCCTTGGTGGGTTTTTTTGTTTGTTTTTTTTACCAAACACAGGAAATTTAAATTTTCTGTACATTTCTGCAGTGACAGGCCTTCTTCACTGGAGACATTTTGACATGTCACAGTGGGAAGAGCACATGTGTAGATAATAAAATCAATGATGGCTGACGTCTATTCATCGGCTTCTGTTTCAGGGTTGTGTTATTGTTCATGCTGGCTCACTGTCACACTGTCATCACCGGGCCATCGTTAACGTCATCAGTAACACCTGTGCTTTTTCTACTACGACAGTAAAGTCAAAATGTCTGCTGTGACAAAATTGGCCTTCTCCAGTGGATGTGAATTTTTGGTACTGCTGAGGATGTCTGTAATTTTATTGGTACAATATCTTTGTGGGCGGGTACTAAAAATAGTTTGTTATATCACTTCACCTCCAACAGTCTAACAGTTAACTAGCTTTAGTCTTTACTCCATGTTGTGATGTGAACCATGCAGTAACGCTGAGGTTACAGGACTACCTGTTGCTGTGAGTTTGGGATGTGGTCATTTTCCATCACCACATCTGAACAAATGAGAGACTGCTGTATATTTAGTCAATTGATACAGTAATTCATAGTGTTATTCAAATAGGTAACATGTACAGTTAAGATGGTTAAACATAGAACATTTTCATTTGTTTGTATTGTGAATTAAAAAGGGAAGACAGTGACCACAAAAGGGCAGTACTTGTACTACTGTAGTACTGCATGTTAACAGTGTGCAAGTGTTGTGCAAGGAAGTAGTTAACTTGAGACAACTTTGTCAGCATCAGAGAGATGTAAACACGTGCAGTTATTCAGTAAAAGAGTTGAAAGTCAAAACATGATGTCCTGAGTCATTTTTGCAGAAGTTACAGAAGTCCCCGATGTTAGCCAGACCTGCTTTGTATACTGCAGGACAAACACGGCACTGAGTGTGCGAGCGCTGCCAATGACTCAGGTGACTCAAGCAACGTCAAGTAGCAATCAGTGCTAACATTTGCGAGCTACGCTAACTAGCTTCTGCTTTCCACGTGTAATTCAAACTTACAATAACGACGCGATGGGTCCGCCCAACTGACAAACAGCTTGAATAGCTAATGGTTGCTAACTAACATTATGTGGACAGTATGACATTCTCCAATCAGTAGTCACCATGGATGGTAACCCGTCTCCTGGCAACGCGGGCTCTCAGATGTCAGTCAACGGTTGCCATGGGAAACGCCCACTCAGAGGCTTGAGGCTAAGGTGCTGTTTCTGCAAATATGTCCCAAAAAATTGTTTTATCCTCTTTTTAAAAAAATGTAAAACTATGCACAATAGCTATAGTAACGTTACGGTTTATATTTCCTTAAATAACATGTGAAGGGAATTCAAACTTCTGTTAAAGAACTTTCAGAAATAGTAATCGATATCAAAGAAACAGGGACCTTATCTGTCAAAAATACTTTTGGTATATCCTCCCACACTTTATATTCTCTTGGAAGCTGGTAATTCTAATGACCTTCATGACACAACAAAGGCTTTTCTCTCAGAGGACGTGCCGGTAACAAGGCAAACAAGGGAGAGTCATCAGAGGAAGAGTCTAATTAAGCACAAATGAGCAGGGAACTGGTAAAACTATAAGAGCTACTAAGAAATGCATCCAGTAGATCAGTGGTGTTCAACTCGCGGGCCAAGAGGTTTGCAAATAGACATTGCTGCGTTTAAAGAGGTCACAAGCCAGAACAGTTGGGAACCACTGCTCGAGTACCTGGTCCCACCAGAAAGTGGCACAGGGAAATTTATTTGTGTGAAACTAGATGCTGGAGGGTTATGTAAATTTAGATGGTGCCACACAGCTAATAAGATCCAGCCTCCTGCTTCTCTTCCTTTCCTGAAAGGTCAGGATTTTTTGCAACAGTGCATATTTGCACGTCAAAGTCCACCAAAGTCGTGCTCTTGGTGAAAGCTCTGTGTGGATTTACCTCACTTCTGTCATCCACTGATCATGGTGGTACAATGAAATGAAGTGAATCTTATCGGTCTGAAATTTCTGTCCGAAATTTCTAAATTTCCTCTGATAATCAGATGAAGCAACCTCAAAAGATAAATGCATGCTAAAATTATATTTTTGTTGACACCATAGCCCCTAAGAGTGGTTACATTTTTGAGGAGGTGCACATTACATTAGCTATGGCGGCTACATACGTCGGCCTCAATTCCTAAACAGAAAATCCAGGTTTAGAGAAAATCATGCTGCATTATTTTGTAGGTAAACGTAATTTAATAATAAACTACAACTCATCCATGTTGCTAATGTCGCTTGCATATGAGAATTTAGGCTCTGCTGACCCTCTAAGCTTCTGACCAAACTGCTCAGTGAATAAACTCTGTGTTTACACCGCGTACAGTTCAGGTCAAGCTTTTGGTAAATCATTCTTTATTTTGCTGGCGAGGTCACACGAAGGTCTGCGATGGTTGAGTAACTGCAAATGAAGGGGCTTGAATGCACAGCGTGTTTCTGTCTGTAGGTGAAGGTGCACTGACCAATCAGTGGCCCTGGATATTAACACTTCAGTCACTAAACACCTCCACTGCTCAAACCTCTGGCACTGCTCAGGAGCTGTGTATATTGGCAGCAGCATGGAAAGATGTTAATGAGAAACAGACTCAGTTTACTTTCTGGAATCATAAAATAGTTTTAACATAAATGTGCGTTGTAGGATGGGCAGAGAGAAGCAGAAAAGTTGAGGGCTTTAAATGTGTACCTTGGCTCCTGATGTGAACTCATGAACGGGGGCTGCTAACTGGGAGGAAGGTGGGTGTTGTTTTGGAGAGACAGAGGTGCTTTGAATCAGGCTGTAAAGTGCCAGAGTCCTGGGCTCAGGTTTGGCTGCCAACTATGCTGGGCTCAGTTTATCTGTCAGTGCCTTACTGGGGTAAACAAAAGGCAAGGCAAAATGTAGTCATGGAAAATAACAAGGTCCATTTACTCCGGTGCTTCACTTCAGTACACATTTTGTGGTACTTAAGTATTTAAAGCTGCACTAATCAATATACACATTTAGCAGCTAAAGAGCCAGATATTTCCCTCAGGAGTTGGTGGAGACCAAAACACAATTATGTCTCAGAAATATATATATATATATTTTACATACACAACCACTTGCTCACAGATTTACTTGAGTATGCAGCTCGAATTTCCAGGACAACCTAGCAAACTTCACCTGCTGGGGAAGACCACGAAAAAGCTCCGGAAAACACTAATAAGTGGACCCCCCCTCTGCTTTCATGTAAATCATCTCATGACCAAAAAGATTTAGCTCGCCACACCTTGGTGGGGTCCGGAGCTCCATCTCGACATGAAATGCTACTTACGTGTTAAAGCATCAATACTAACACCAATTTATTTATTTATTACATTTAATCACATTTCACTGATGATTCTTGTGACGATACGTGTACTTTTGCTTATTTTGAAAGCAGGATTCGTAATGGAATATTTTTACAGTGTGGTACTGCATTATATACTTATTCCACCACTGGCACATTGTACACACATTGAAATAAACACTGGGGAGGGTATTTGAATTAGTTATCTGCCTTTCTATTGCACTGTCTGGCTTTCATACTGTGTAAACAACCTCTACTACTGTACATTATGTCTTCTGTGTTGAGAGAACCTGAGTGTCATTTGAGGATATTAAATTTCCACCGCAGCTTCTTCTCTTGTCATTTTGTTCAGATAGTTCACTGCAGTTTATTTCCAAGCTCGATCGCACACTGTGTTTGTGTTTGTGTGTGTGTTACTAACTACTTAGACAAACAGCTCGGTGTCTCAGATACCTGCACTATCAGCGGGACGCAGGCGCTGCCTTCCAGCGCCAATTAGCTCACAGTGAGACGTCTCTCACACTCCTGACACTGCTGTTCCAGGAAGCTGTGGTACCATCCATATTCCCCTGGACACACAGCCTTATCCTCCAACAAGCATATCAAACACCGTGCGGAGGCTTATAGGCTTATGCAGGCATGACGATATCACAGGTTTAAGTCTGGTTTTCAGATTTTTTTGCATGCCATGGTACTGTATTATCACATATTTTAATTCTGAATGGACAAAAGGCGGTTGGAAACATTATAACCAAAGAATGTTTTCATATATTTGATATCAGATGCTTGGTGCCCATGTATACCTTTCTCTACAGCCTTCTACTACAGTAAACTGACTTTGTACCATCTCTGATGTACTACGGTAAGTCTCACTCGGGGTAAGCAGTTATTTGTAATCTGCTGGCAAATCTGCAGATTTTCACAAATGTTTTCTGTGTTGTATGTGAAAGAGTGTTTGCACGTGTGTGTGAGCACATAGAGAGATATCCAATATGGCTGCAGGGTGATGGAGGACAACCAGCACTGGTCCTGTAAGTAATCAATCACATCATTCTCCCTCCATGTGTCTAAAAAATACTAATATTTTGGGAAACTATAATATTACATTAATATAGAGTCATTAGGGTCATTTAAGCAAACAGGTGGTTGAAGGATGATTTTAGTTTATTACAACTTGAGTCTTATTTTTATAGTTTTCTTGTCCATCATGAATCAGACATCACATCGAATAAAAGGTAGATTAAGATTCAAAATGAACTTGTACAAGAAGTCTTGTAACAAGATTATTCAAACAAAAAAACTCAATCACAGTAATCGTATCTTTTTGAGTGGAAAGATTACAATCAAAGTAATCAACAGTGTTACCTGTTGTGTTTCTTGTCCCATTAGACTTCTTTTTAGCATTGTTGCCATGTTCCCAGATCTCAGGAATTAAGTTGGTTACCACAATGTTGTCACTACAGAGAGAAACGATGGCTAAAGAGAATAATAAGTCGTATTATTATTTATTTATTTTATTTATTTTAAACAATAATTCAATTTTTAATAAGAAATCATTGCTTGTAGCTGATGAGCAGCTTATTATCTTCCTCAAATGTTTCAACTTTCAGTGAACAAGGTGACAGCCATCGTGCCATGACTCCAGCATTTTCTATGGATCCATCAAACAGGAGCATTTGGCATCATGAGGAGCTCGTTGTATAATACTGTAGTAATCTAAGCCAGGCCTAAAGTAAAGAGCCGCATGTCCTCCTGTGACCCTGCGAACCTTACATAATATATTAGTCCTGTTACTGGTACCTCTGTAGAATAAATTGAGGTCAGAGCTTTTGTAACTCGACATTATCACAGAAGAAGTGAGGTCCTTCCACTGGACATAAAAGGTGAAAAAGACAAAGCATATTGTTACATATTCCGTTTATCTTCTCACATGTCTTATCTGGCCAGCAGTAGTAGCTGTGCAGAATCCGTCTATCATGTTAAAGTGAGAGTCGCTGATAAAAAAACGCAGGACCTGCTGAGCCTCAAACAGAGCTGGGATGTGTCCTTGTATCGCCTCCTCAGGAGACTTGGAGGTTATCAGGCCACAGCAGTTGGATCGCTTATAAATCACAGTCCGACCTCTTGACCACAGCAGAGTGCTACCACAGCAGCAGGCAGCCTGAGCCAGTTCAATAAAGACACATGAAATATGAGCATGGGGGGAGCTGGAGCTCTGTGTGTGTGTGTGTGTGTGTGTGTGTGTGTGTGTGTGTGTGTGTGTGTTGTGCTCTTTCCAGATCTTTGTGGCACAGAGGAGGTTTTGTGGTCGAGGTCCTAACAGCTCTTTGTGGCTCTTGGACGTTTCTCAACGTCCTCTCTGATCCACATTTTAAACACATTTACACTTTGCCTGAATAAGACTTAGTATTTACTTCATATCATACTACTTTATATTACACTTCTGTTAAATTTTAAGAGCTGTGCCTTTTTTCAACAATGTCTGACACATTCACATCATGTAAAAACACAGCTGCTATTCACACACCGGAATCAACCTGCTATCTATCTGTCCTCAGTTCTCCTGTGCCTCCCATGCAGCCAGTCGGTGTCTACCTGTGAAAGGCTGTGAGTTATGGGCCTGGACTGGGGGGAGCTGGCACCTAAGATTTTAACAGTGGAGATGACAGACAGACGATGGACTCCACTGAGTAAACAGACACCTTGTGAGGCAGTTTGATGGTGAGAACCTGGATACACTTCATCTAAAACATATCTAATGGAGAAATTAAGCTTTTCCTGACTGGAGACACTGCACTGCATTAATGCCCTTCGGTGGAACTGCCTTGGAGAGGATGTTTTAAATAAAGCATGCCGCAGCGTTTTCCTCTCTCACAAGGAGATACTGAAGATGATTCGCCATTGTAAGGGAACAGATAACTGAAACCAAGATCAATTATTTCCGTCTCCTCTGACGACCTTGATGAATTCAGCCATCTGATGTCAGTGTGAGGGTGGATCGATAAATCTGGGTGCACGAGTTGATGAACATGATTGATTTTGTGTGCCTGCTGTGATTCCTCTCACGTAACACTGGACCTCAAACAGCAGCACATCCTGCGAGAACTACAGTCATTTTTTGTGTAGTAAGTTGGTAATCTGGCTGGCTGGCTGGATTTGCACTGGCTGCACTCTTATTCAAATATATATTTATATGAATGTTGTAGATAGTAAAATTCTAAGCAAAATACATGTCGGTGTGTGTATCAACAGACAGTATTTCCTGTCACACCCTCAGACTGCCCTGCTGCCCTCATCACCTCACCTGAACATCAAATTTTGATTAGAAAACACACTTTTCGTAACATCAGAGGTGAATATTTATTTACTGCATATTTAAGACAAATCACGCAGTGGCTGTGAACGGCTGAAGTCCCATCCCTCTTTTTCAGATCTTTTCCATCCTTGGCCAGATAATATATTTTCCCTTTAAGGGTTTCTTTCACGTGTCTTTCTAAAAAAACACGACAGTTGTGTTTTCTGTCAATAATTGAACAAAATTTGTGTCTACTTTTGTGCTGGACAGTAGAGTTTGAGCACCAAGATTAAACACTGGCTATGTCTAAAATCATTCACTATTCACAACACCTTATAAAGCGATGTGGAGGACGAGGTAATGTGTCACATGGTGAAAAAAAACAAACAATACAATTACTCTACTTAGTGCTGAAAGGAATGGTCAATTAGTCAGTCAACAGAAAACTGACTATCCAAACTATCCAACAATTCGGATAAACATTTATCAAGGAAACGTGCCAAAAATTCACTCATTCCAGTTTGTTGTTTCATTATAAACCACATCTTTTTGGTTTGGATTGTAGGCCTGAAAACACATTACAGATGAATCATCAATGAAAATGATAGTTAGATGCAGCCATATTCAGGCTCCTTTCGTCCAGCAGCCATCTAAATTCATTTCCCTGTCTGCACAATGCATGACGGCAGTTAGCTTTGAGTTTAGGACCATAGATTGTACTTCTTACAATGCATTGTGGGATAAGCTGAGTCCCATACACAGGGTATAATAAATCTCACTATACATTCAGACAGCACATTATATAGGGGACTGAATAGTGAATGATTCAGACACAGCCTTTGATTATTTTGTTACCATTCAACAACTCCCACGAGGCTTTGACGGTGCTTCTGCAGCTAAGATTAAGAGATAAAATAGTCAGTCTTTTAACTAACTAAAAGGATATGGTTCTCACATTTTTCGGTCAGGTGAAGCAGTAGATACATATCTATCTGGGACACGAGAGTATCACATACTATCATGTTCTGTTTTTTTCTTTTAGAAAGAACGATAAAAGAAACCATCTGTGAGAAATTACATTGAGGATTACAAGCTAGTGAATTCTCATGATTGTTTGATTGGTAGAAATTAGATAAACAGCACACAGTTTTGTATTAAATATACACATTCATACAATGCTTCCATGCAGTGTAGAACCATTGACACATTAACAACACATTTACATGAATTCAACACCAGTAGCTCAATTTTATGTGTGAACTTTGTGGTTACAAACAGTATTCACAATCCAGGCACAATATATTGGCTCCTATAATTAAACTGTGCACAATATTTTTTAATATAAGTGAATACAGTCCTTCTGATAGTATTTTCTTTTTTTCCAGCCTGTGTTGCCTTCATGCCAAACTGAGGAAGGAATGCTCCATTGGTGCGTGGCTGCCGCTGCAGTGACAGTTATAGAGTTTGTTTATGGTGTGTGTAGGGGAAGGGGTGCACTTTTACACGTGTGTGTGTACATGTGAACATCATATTGGGCCAAAGACACTCCCAGCATTCAGTTAAACTATTCTCTTCAGCCATTTTGAGCACCGTCAGCACCGTCACTCTTCATCTGTGTGATTGGGTGCAGCAGAGAGCTCAAAGTTCACTCTCAGTGAACGGCGAACATTGCAAAAAGTCTTTGTTCTGCAGCAAAGCCGTGGCTTCATCCCCTCGCTTTGACTTTCAAATGAAGCTGTATACTGTCTGATACCCAGTGGCACACAGGAAATCAGTCAAAAGAAGGTTGAGCTGTTTTCCATCAGGGGTGATGACACAGCGTTCACCTCCACATGTCGGGGCTGAGGGCTCCTCTTAGAACCAGCTTAGGGAACCACATATAACAGCAACTATACAGTCAGCAAGTGCAAAGAAAAAGACATGAAATGAAGTTATTTTGACGGGACGTTGAGAGCCACTGCGTGTTCACCACTGGGACGTCCTATGCAAACCATTCCCCTGCAGATGAAGAGAGAGATGGTAGAGTTGTTGATCAAACCGCAACATAATGAGACTTCAAATGAAAACCTACGCTTATACATGAAGCATCAACTACCCTCTGAAGGCTGTGAAAAGTTTGAAGCTTGCTCATTTGTGGTGGACAGCAGCTGTAGTCGGCTTGGATTCGGTCACAGTAGATTCAAAGGGTTCACTCTCTATTTGCTACATAGCGCAGTGTATTTACTCTCTGAGTGTCTGGTTTCTCAGTGTAAAGGTTTGCATGGTTTTTGAATTTGAATTCCCCTAATGGAACAAAAAAGTAGTGTCCATAGTATCGACCCAAATTTTTGCTAAAAATCCACCAATGCAATGCTTCGCCTTTGATAGATGTGAAAATTACATTAACGTGACATTATGTGACCTTATAATGCTTCAAAATGTCAATTTACTCGCTATAAAGCAAACTATTCAGTGTTTATTATGTAGGGAATTTTAGTGAAGGGTTGACGGGGGAGTGATTTCAGATACAGCACGAGTTTGCCGTAAAAAAAACAAACATATTATAAGCTTAAATCCATGCATGACATGTTTGTCACACTTATGCTTTAACCATGTATGGCTACGTACACAGCTTCCATTTGTCTCTAGCATGGTTAGCTTTTTTCATCGTATTTGCAAACGTAGTTGTATTTAGCAAAGATTTACAGCTGACAGTGAAGCAACATTTCAGTGGTTGTTTTGTTTTTTTGACTTTATTTTACGATGAAAATGGGTCCAGTTGGAATCCATTGGAACTGCCTTGAATACAAACTGACTACAGCTGTCATCCTCCCTAAAAACTTTTAAAGCCACCTTAAAAGCGTTTATTACTCAAAGATAAAGATTTAGAAGATACACATTAGTACAGAGAAATATGGGAAAAGACTACTGAGATAAGGCCAAAAAGAGACAAATCATTTCAAATAAAACGCCACCCCTTTTCACCAACATTTTTCTTGCATTTCATTAAGAGAAAAGATGGAAAAAGTAAAAGTGCACTCAGTCCGACCAGCATATTGAACAGATGAAGTAAAAGACACAAGGCCTTGAGAGAGTGAGCTCCACAAGGTAAGAAAAAAAAAATCCAGACAAAGAAGTGATTCATAGTCAACCTGTAGAAGAAGTTGCTATGGATACAGCAGGAGCTGAGAGGTCGACATGCACAGAGGCAGGGGAACAGAAAAGCATCTGGAGGTAAGCAGGTGATAGGGAGAAACGAGGAGAACTGTGGAGTGAAGAAGGAGAGGCGTCGGGGGTTCAGGGTACGACCTACGCTATTTCCGTTTGTCTGTGTGTGTGCATTGTTCCCGATCTCAGTGTGTGTTGAGGGGGTGCTGCTCCCGCTGTTGGCTGCAGAGTTGGTGGAAGCTCTGGGAATGATCATGTCATAGGCGTCCGGAGGGTGCTGCGTGGAGTCATAACATGGCCCATGACAAAAACATCCAAGAAATGAGGGGGGGGATATATCTGTAACCACCTGCACTTTGGAAAGACCTCCCTAAAGTCCTCAGGCAGGCAGAGTCACTGTCTCCCTTTAAATGACCTCTTAAAGCTCTGTCATGACGTCTTCGTAGTAAAATTTAACATTTAGGTTTTTTCTTGTTGTAGACTCCTGAATTCGGCATGATGTAACAAAATTCAGACAATTAAAAGTATAATTTACCTTTGGATATGTAATAGATAGAATAGAATTGTCAAAATATGAATCTGGTTATGAGCGACACTTCAAATTTGGCCTGTTGGTATCAGATACAGCTTTGCTATAATTAGCTGAACAAGTTTTATGTTATATCTCGTTTTCAATAAAATTAGCACATATTGTGCTTGAACCCTGTTCACACCTTTAACCTTTACTGTGTCTCCTTTGTTTTGAATGTGAGTTTTGCTTCACAATAATCTCTCAAAAGGGTTACTGTTAGGGGTTCTTCATTTCAATATTAATTTGCCTGCTACAGGATATATATGTGTGTGTGTGTGTGTGTGTGTGTGTGTGCTGAGAACCAGCTATTCATCTGCTTCTACACTATTTATGACATATTTAAATGTGTGTGTTTAAACAAATCAAATGGATACTCACATTTCCCACTGCTTTGCTGATGAGAGCCAGCTCAGTGGGCTGGTAGACTGAACTACGCAGCTGACCACTGTAGCCGCTGTATGGAGACACAGGCTTGGACGCTGTAATGGACAGATAGAGACAACAAATGTCATTGTTTTGTCGCCCAACAAGCCCTCTGTGTGATATCTTTAGGCCTTTAAGTGCTATTGTTCCCCAGCAACCATCTCTTAAATCTTTATATTACAATCTCTTAAGCTACGCAGCACTTAATCACCAGAACAAGACCAAGAGGCACTTTCTGTCCTTTATCTTGTTAATGCTTTCAGTGATGCATCCAAACACCCGCAGAGAAGGATGTGAGAGATGACTTTGTCACACTATGAAGCTCCTAACGTCAAATATTTTCCCCTGGATGAAACTGTTGCCACACCTCAGTTGCCATGGAGACAGTGCAAACAGAAGGCATGATGTTTCTGGTGGGAATCAGAGGCAGAGTGGGAGTGTTTGCATGTGATACAGTGGTTAGGGATGCAGTTAGATACTAGACACTCATTAACAGGAATGATTCAGAGGACACATTACCTCTGAGTCCCTGACTGAAACTCTGGGAAAGAAATGTCTACAGAGGTTTGATTGAATTTCCGTGTCCTGGTGTTGACAACCATTATTGACTGTTAGTCATAGCATTACAAGGAAATAAGTTGACTATTACGGGAGGTAACTGGGGCGTTAATGATGAAGGGTGAAGTCAAATGTTGCTGCTCTGTGTTAATGGATTGAATTGATCACTATCACACTGGTAGTAAAATGTGAAAAGTGAAATTTTTTTTGCCAGAGTGGATGAGGAAGGAAGCAAGGCTGGGAGAAAGAAGAAATAAAAACAGGATAGAAGGAAAGAAAGATTTGTTTATACTAAAACCCTTTAGATAACATCTAAAAGTCATTTGGTCACTGGGCAGCAAGGCTGTTTTTCAGAGTTCCTAAAAATCAAGTCAAGATTTTACTGCACTCATGCTGAATGTGCAGCCTGAATCTATAAACTCCAATTGCTAGATAAATGTGATGGGGTAAAATGTGTGACTTCTCCCCTGAAACTGAATCTAAAAATTGTACTTAGCCTCTTTCCACCTCTACACCACGGTGACACAAGCTGACAGACTAGTGAAAAACACTCCCGATGATCAGCTGTGAGGCTACAGACTGTAGGACTTAGTGTTCTGATCTTGGCGGCTTTTTCACTGCAGCATCAGATCCTGTTCAGCTCAGGACTTAAACAGCAACATATCAAATTTTGTGGGGTCATCACGTAGATGCAAAACAACCTTTTGAGGACATTTTGTAAGGTAATCGCTATTTTCTGATGTTTTTGTGGACTTGAAACTTTTACTTATCTCTCATCTGTACAAGGTCATTCAGTATATTCTATGATAAGTATATTGTAATACAAACAGTCAATGCAGGAACAAAGAACAGAATGTACAATTCAGTGTTCCCAGGCGTTCCCCTGACAAACTGTGGGTCAAAATATATGATGATGTTTGAGTACGTGTGATACGTAGTCAGGGAGGTTACTGTGTGACTAATATGTCACGTGCAAAGTGAACGTACTTATGTGCTTAAACTCCCTTCTAGTTATTACCTCACAAACAAACTGAAACTTTTCAAATATGTTGACCAGGCAAATATTTGATTTACAGGGAATAGTGGGAGTGAAAACTGCTTCCTGCACAAATGAAGACGTGGAGCTTTGCATAAGGCTGAAGTCATGTCATACCTGAGAAAATGAAGGATGGGACATCTCACTGCTACAACTTGGTGTGCCCAAACCACTTTTAATTAAACCAGCTCTATGGAGTTTTTAACTGGTTATGAAACAGTCTCAATTTAGTACCGATGCCTCTATATGACCTACATAAGCAAACGAGACCAACAGCGAGAAGATTGGCTATTTCTATTAGTTTCTAATAGTTATTCTTAATGCCTGCCACCGGGTCGGATTTTTCCGCGACATCAGACGAAACGGCGCTGGGGTTTGCTCTGGCTGAATTCGAGTTGCTTCAGCCGCTAACTGAAGGTCCGTCTCCGGAGCTGCCGCCTGCTCTCCTCCCGGCGAAGTAGTCTCCTTGCAGCGGGGAGTGAAGCGGAGGGAACATGTAACCTAACGTTAGGTGAAACACTACCGCCTTTGTCCACAGGGACCGCCAAAATCAACACAAAATGAAAAGTTTCATAGAGCTTTAAGAATTCAAAATGAACCATTACCAAACCGCATCCCAAACCTCTTGCTTTTCAGAAGTACAGTCGATGGTATAGTCGTGATTATGACTTTGGATTTGGATTTTATTATGTCAGACTGCAGTGACATAAGTGTGCAAGTACCTGAGTTGACAGAGTTTTGTTTAGTGTAAGGACATGATATATCAAAGTCAGCAGGAGAGCTATGCTACTTGTAGGAATACTTGACATGTGAAACAACTCTTCTTTTTTAAGTTAACTCTAAAGGTGAACAAACATTCATTTGATGTTGACTGTTCTCAGGGAAATTTCAACAGGCTACATACCTTGGTTGGGCTCGTCCATAGAGAAAGCCTTATTTTCCATGAACATGTTCTGGGAGCTCTGTTCCTTCAGGATCGTCTCATAGCCGACTCCTCGGTTCGGGTACAGATCTTCCCCGAAGTCTTGCTGGCTTTCATCATCACTGGTCAAACAGCAGATGTCAGGAATGGTGTAAATGATTATGAACACCCATGCATTCGCAACCAAGGCGATGGCCAAGGTGGGGTCATCCCATGTGGGCCCGCCACTCCTCTCATTCCCGTAGACGTACATGACGATCCACGCCACCCAAATACCCACAGAGGACAAGCTGGTCAGAAGGATAAAGGTGCCTTCCTTCTTCCACGGCTTGTGTTTGCCCGCCATGATGGCCAGACTTGCCACCACCACAGCCAGAATTAGGGTCATCACATAGATTAGTGCCATGACGAAGTCCTCGTTGGCAATGTTGCATGGCGTAGACATGGCGCTGCCAGTTTCGGCTGTGGTGTTGAGTGGCCCCTGTGGGTGGCGCACCACTGTGATGATCAGCCACTCTGTGTTGATGACCACCTCCACCAGCCACAGCCCCACTGCCCCCAGACATAAGACCCAAGCCCGGGGCCCGCTGTTCCGCCTGGCAAGGATGTTCAGCCTCACACACTGCATCAGGAGGCAGGCGAAGCAGCCACCAAACAGCACCCCGAAGAGGAACCTCCGTGAGGCACAGGTGGAGAAGTCTTTTCCCACAATGAAGGCGAAGGTCAGGCAGAAGAGACCGGTGGTGCAGACCAGGAAGCAGGCGTGGAGAACCACAGAGGTCTTGCGGTTCTTGTTTTGCATGAAGGGTATGCTGGCCAGCAGCGAGATGAAAAGCACAAAGGAGAAGACGATGCCGGCCGCAGCCAAGGCCTCCAGCACGATGCCCCACACAACACTAACGTCACACAGGTTGTAATAGAGGGAGTCCACGTTAGGGCCGCAGCCCTGAGGGGTCACGTTGGCAGCCATGGCTACTGGGAGAGACCAGAGTTAAATGTGGACGAGTTGTTCTTGGATCCTGACAGCACCTGTTCAGACAGAAAAACAGGGAGAGTCTGAGAAGGGTCAGATGTGGACAGATCTTAACAAAGACTCAAATGCGTCAGCAACACTTGATTAGGACACTGTAGTCCACACCCAATTAAGCAAATATCACACTTGTATGACTCAGTATACACACAGCAACACATGGGATTCTAAACAAACCCTTTGTAATGATGCTGACATGGAAAATATGTAACAAGTGACTTAACTGTTATTCTAGAGATGGAAAGAATGAGAGAATGAGAGACCTCAGCAGCCACCAAAATATCAGAGGAATGTCAAACTCTCGAGTTTTTCCCAACTCTGACGTTAATCATTAATGGGATCTGTCGACAAATATTGTTTCTGTACATTGCGATTACACCTGAATCAATGAGGTGAAAGTGCATTTAACCTAAAGTGCTCTGGGTAGAACTGTAGTTTTAACATTTCTAATGGACATGATGCACATATCAAATCAAGTGGTACCTTTTCAGTGTTTTCTATTGATCAACATTTGTCTGCTTTTTGAATAAACATCTCCACAGTTGCAGTTTTGTCTTTCTGCTGTGTCTGGCTGCTTCTTTTTGTCAGATTGAATTATACTGAACTGAGGACAGTCTCTGAGCCAAATCGATAGAAGTGTGGTGGCGGACATTCAGTCTTTGTAACTTCTGCGCCTCAATCACAACAAGGATCTTTCTGGGACAAAGAAATCAACCTTTTCTGTTTCTCCGTGTAACCAGATTTGGACAGTGGCTTTATGAGTACTGTCAGTCCTTTAGCAAACTAACTACTAACATGTTTGTTTTCATTTTCGGGTGTGACCTCTTGTCAGTCTTGAAGTATTCTTTTTGAGACATCAGGCCTGTCACACGGAGAAACAGAGTCCTGTGATGACATTATATTAACACAGGTTCCACTCTTTAGACATCAAAGTCATTTTCACCTCTGTTACCATGGGGAACTCAAGGACCAACTGTTATGGCGATTTCTGAACGTATAAGGCAGAGGTTCATTGAAACAAAAACATGAATATCTATGAAACCTTGTCTGAGGGACCTCAAACTGATGACATTTTTTCATACAAAAGTTGTACAGAGATAAATCATTTACATGGAAAGTGAAACCTCTGATTCTTAGAATCAAGATCCAAACGAATCAGTAAAATAACAATGAAACTCAACTATTCCTCATGTTGTAACAGGAGGCCCTGTGAGACCCCGGACTCTATCAAGTTCCTTCTTGACCTTGGAAACAGCCCAGACAACTGGGCAAACTCCATCTGCTGATAAAGACCATATGATGTGATTGAAAGATGCAGAACAGCTGCTAAATTGTTGACCTTGTGGGGAGATTGTTTTCTCAACAACAGCTTAAATGTGTTAGATTACAAAATAGTGTGAATCCAATCACAAAGAAATCAACTAAATGTTTTTGGGAACCCCAGAGTCCCAAGAGCCCCCAAAGGTCTGAGGTTCATACATATACAATGCACAGAAATAGGAAGGAATGGGGGTCAACAGGGGCCCACAGCTCATTTTTGCCCCAGCGTCCCCTAGAAGGTTTATCTGGCTCTGGTGGTACTGACACTGACTTTGTCATCATGATCAATGAATCTATTTCATCTGTAATCTTTTCATGTTCGTGTAATTTGGCACAATTTCAGTACCTTCTATACTAAACTCACAGGCACGTCTGCATCTACTGCACATCTGTAGGCTGCAGCTGGGGATACATTTAATTTACATTTGCCACATTTACTTCAATAAAGTGCAGTCATGAGGCAAATTATGCAGCTTATTCCTCCTCAGTATGCAGGCCACACTTTAGCCTATAGGCTGATTTAAACAGCAGATCGGTCCTCACTAGAGCTGCGACGATTAGTCGATTAATCAATTAGTTGTCAACTATTAAATTAATCACAAACTATTTTGATAATCGATTAATTGTTTTGAGTCATTTTTTAAGAAAAAGTGTCCAAATTCTCTGATTTCGGCTTCTCAAATGTGAATATTTTCTATTTTCTTCAGTTCTATATGACAGTGAACTGAATATCTTTGGGTTGTGGACAAAACAAGACATTTGAGG
>NTHP01000595.1:54823-76377 GCA_003416845.1 Oplegnathus fasciatus
AGAGCTGAAACATCTCACACCTGAGTGTGGAGTGTTAGTGGTGTGTGGGGACATCTGGTGGTGAAAAGTGTCCTGCAGCAGTTTAGGGACGTTCAGCCACATGAAGGACACTAACACTGTTAGACTGTATGTAAAGAATCTAAATCCTTAATACTATATATCGATTTTAGGGAAAAAATGCTCCATGAATTGCTTAAATTTTCTTTTCAGAAGATCTGAACAAAACTAATTGAACATTGTGTCACATTTAGTTGATAAAAAGTATTTTTTCTGTAATAAATGACATTTTTTGAAATGAAATAGCGGGAATAAATTAGAGGCATTGTATTTTTTAATTCTTCTGTTAATTCTGTTGTATTCCATCTTTTTATTTTCAATTTTATTCTATTATTTTAAAATATTTTTCATGTGTCTTTTATGTTGCCTCGTGTTTCCTTTACATGTTGTCTTAATGCGTTTTTCAAATAATCCTAGTGCGCAAAATGTTGAAAAAAAAAAAAGGTTGAAAAATAAACCCTGATTATTCTCAAGCAGCAGCTTAGATGTCTGGCTCTAGAAACTGCAAAAAAAAGGTGTTAAAATTCTTTGCTTAAGACAAAGAATTCCTGCAATCTGCATCAACATGCAAAATATTAATATAAAATTATATATTATTATATTTTTCAAAAATGTCATTTCTCACAAAGTTAAGGAATCTCCTCCTGAAACAAGTCACTTGTTCCATTTGGCTCATCGGGAAACTTTCCATCAACTTTTCATTGAATTCTGTTTGCGGCTTTTTGAGATGTGCTTCTAAAAAAACAACTTGATGAGCTAATAAAAGGAAGGATGGACTATATAATGGAACAATTCAATATTTTATGTTATGATGGTTTTCTTGGTGAGACTCATTATTGTTGTCAATGAGGAAAACATTTGTCAGTATTTGTTTTATCGTGTCTGTTTCTGAAGTCTTTTTAAAACGCAGGAACAAACAGGCGCTCAGCAACAAGCTGTCTCTTAATCCAGAATGTCTTCTTCTTCTTCTTCTTTGTCTCCTCCTTTAACAGACTCGTCTTAGGCACAGATTATCTCTTTGTTTTTCTTCCCTCTGTTCAGTCTCTTCTTTTATTCATGGGCAATGACTCAGACTTGTGAAAGACAAACTGTATCAGCCCCTCTGTGTAGCTGCATTTTAGGAGGAGGGATCACCTACAAACAGAATGCATGATCGGTGTTGCTGTTTATCTTCCAGCTCACTTATTTTGATCATTATTTCCACACGAGGACGGGGAAGAAAGTCCTCTGAGGCACTTTTAAGATGTATCAGGTCAGACTGAGTTTTATCTTTGGCACTGAACATGTTCAGTACTGTCACTACCATTACAAACACTTGTACTATTGCTTTGCTTTGTCTCCACGATGGGTTTTAATGACAATATGGTGAAAAGTTTAGTGCATGGTGAGCTAAGGAACAAGTGATGTTTGATCCAGATCCAACAGCACCACTATGTGGCCATTTACAAAACACTTCAAGACACTTTTTAATTCACTTCTCTGGCAAATGTAATCTTCTCCTAATAACATATTTAACTGAGCCTAAAAAACAGTTCAGAATGGGAAAAATGTGGAAACTGGATTTTAAGAAGTTAAATGTCCCCAACTCAGAGGCCATGAGTCTGACTCAGTCCACCTTGTATGAAGCCCTAATAATTAAAACAGGATTTATGAATTCTCTAAAAATCAAGCCGCCAGCGTGGTACACAGTGTCTGGCTTCTGAGGTAAATAAAATAGGGTCCATCATCATCAATGGTCTGTGGTTAATATGGAATAAAATTTAGCTTTAAGTGCTGACAGTACAAGTGAAGAATTTGGTGCGTTTGAGGTCTTGGTCAATGATTAAAGGACCAGGCCACCCAGTGAAAAGCTGCTCCTGCTCTTTATATGCTCCTCCAGTTTGCTCTCACTCACACTTGTTGCTCAAGAGCTGATTTTTCCTGCTTCATTTCCCTCTGCAAGGTTCTTGTTTGGACTTTCATTCTCTCTTTTCAGCTCCTCCACATGGCTCTCACTGGTGGGAAGTCAAGCTTTTAGCTCTCCATTCTTTGTCATCAAGTCCTCCACCTGGCTGAATTTACTGGGACTGAATTTCTCTCGCCGGTTCCATCCATCTGGCTCTTTGTGGCCGTCAGATTAGTGGTTACATCTGAGTTGTGTTTTTCCTGATATAGACCAGCTCTGTTATTCAGTGTCCCAGTCTGACCTCCACCTCCACCACCTCCACCACCCCCACATCTTATTCCTGAGCTCATCTCACATTATGTCATGTGTGGAGATCTTTAAGGCAGTTTAGTACTGACCGATTCACTGTCTCCTTGAACCAAAACCCCAGAGAGACATAAGAGAGGAGCAATCTGTTGCAGAGCATCCTTCATTCTGTAACTCTACGAGGACTTACTTATTACTGTCTGACCTTCCTATTATACATGTTACAGCACGTACAGTGCAGTATTATATCTCTACATGAAATCACACCTGTGAACCAGGCAGATAAAGCTCACTTCAGAGCAGAAACTGATTGTGTTTAATGCTTTAGGATAATCTGTGTAATAAATCTGATTGATAACACTGACAACACTGATTTATGTCTTCTGTCCTTCACCTGGGTGTAAATTTGGAGGCGCACATTTCTACCTTTCTACAGTGACTAAGTGACTCTAAAATAAACGGCACCAGTCCTGTGTTAAACATTTATTTCTTCTCCATATAAAACTCTTCTCAGTGCTTACAGACAGGATCACTCTGCAATACAATTATACTTGAGCCAAAAGAAAATTGAGAAATAATGTAAACGATGCACATGAAGCCACTTTAACAGCAACATGTGGGAGAACATGCCTTTGAACGTTTAACATCTTCAGATTCACTGAAGCAGTGAAACAACATGCTTTCTGACTACACATTAAAATAATGGCGAATGATTCATGTCAGGTTGTTCAATATTAAACAAGTTAGTAAAGAAAGACATTTTAAAGGGTCGTGTTGTTTTGCATTTTCTTACCTAATAACTACAAAAGTGCGTACAGTGTTTGCTGCAGATTTTTTTCATTCTTTTCCTGCCCTCCAGTCATCAGTTGGTTTTTCCACTTATTTCATTACAGAATGAAAATCCACTTTTAGAAAATTGAAACTCGCTAGAGAAACGTAATCCATCAAAGTAATCATTTTGTTTCCTTTATTTTAGTCAAAAATAATATTATTGGCGATAATAGTTGTGAGGAGACTTTCCTAGCTGGTATGTTCAAGGACGCTCCAACATCCTAGAAAATACCAATACAGAATATTACACAGCCCTCAAATATAACAATTGAGAAAATATATGTATACACTTCCAGTGGAAGCTGCCTTCTGTGGATTATCCAGCATCGAACAATGTTCGACAATGTTCCTGGAAAGAAACGTTTTTCAAAAGTCATTTTCCACGTCTTTGAGCAACACAAATGAAACCTCCTTCACCTTTGTTGTATTGCAGTGGCAGCAGAAATCTTAGTGACAGATTTCTCAAAATCTTGACAAATAAATCCCCTAATAAACCGTAACCCTAACCCAGGGCGACAGGTCCTCATACCTGAACGACAAAATAGTTCATGTATCGGCACATTGTTCCAAATAACCAGTATGAGCTGAGTATGTTGCTGAGAACTCTGTCTCCACAAAAATCCACTTACATAATACTAATTTACAACAGCCAATATGTTTTTAATGTATCTGCAAAGTCCCAAAGTGTTCGTGCTGAACATATCTGCAAAACATTATAATATCTGCTCGTGGAAACTAAAGCATGATTACTGACTTTCAACAGTGTCATGAGAAAGGACGTTTTTACTTTCTGAACATTTAACCAAAATCACGATGACAGTATGGATCAGTCATCGATCAATCCGTATGGTGTGAGTGGAGGAGTAGAGGGTGGTTAAAACATGCAGTATGAGTTAACACAATGAACAAGATTAATAAAAACAACCTGCTCTAAGAATGTCGCGCTACGTCCATATGTCAGTTTAAACTGACTGAACAAACAAGCAGTGCTCTCATGTTTTTGGAGAGTTCAGACATTATTCACATTAAATATCAAGGAATATTTGAAACATTTGAGCCAACGATTGATGCTTTCGCTTTTCTGAGAAGGACAGTTTTCCTGTATTTAGACAATTGCATCTGACAGGAATCACTTGTCACTCTCTGTGGTGCTTTGTCTTTTCATTTGATGCCTTCTGACACCTGCTGAGCAGCGGGCAGGCCTGAATAGGAGCAGAGTCGGGGGACATAACCAGGTGTTTGAACAGGCACAAAGGACAGGTGGCAGGCAGACAGGGGACGTGTGGCTAGCGGGGTTTACCCGCTCTTTAATGTCCTCACCCTCTCCTGGTCCCACCTCACCCCTCTCCTCCCTAACAGCTCGGTAGATGTGTGAAAGCTCCATTAAACTTTAACCAAAGCCTGCTCAGACATCTTAGCATCGCATTACGGTCTTAAATGTTTATTCAGTCATCTCTCCGACCCCGACTGTCTTAACCAGCGTAAGGTCGCCGCCACTACACGCTCCCTCACACCCCCCTCTGTTACTGTCAGGCAGCGGGAGACATCTTCAAAGAAACTGTTCGTGTCTACATCTGCGTACGGACTCTCAGAACTCAGTGTGGGACGACCGCAGGGCGACATGAGCAGACTGACACGGGGACGCACAGGGGAACTAACACTGTGTCTCTTACTGTTACAGTAAACACAATGAGGACTGTAGAGGGATGAGAGCAGGCAGGTGGCTTGCACTGGAAACTTTAAACCTAAATGGGTGGTCAGATGAGTTAACGGAAGAACGGCCTAAACTTTGAGTGGGAGATGTATATACATACTGTACTTGAGACTGCATTGTTGAGTGAAGCATAAAAAATGTTTGTGATGGTACTGAAAGATTTCAGCGACTGAATAAGTTCAAAAGCTTTGAAGTTCTTTGTAATGACTTTCACTGTAAATATGAAAGCTACGTTAATCTTTTTTTTTCTTTTACACTTTGGGGCAGAAGATTCTACAAAACAAGCTAATGGACAAACAGCCATGACATCTTATCGCCCTGTAAAGTTGTCATATGTTAGCACATTGTCTGTGGCAGACACAGCGATATAAGCGTTCATTTGGAGTCATGTTTGTGTCCATCTGATGAATCTATCAAATATTCACTCTCCTTTTAGCTCTGGTTTGGTCTCCACCAACTCCTGAGAAAATGATCAGGCTGTCGCTAACTTTGCCTGTCTGCTGTGATGAGAGCCCTGAGACTGACCCCTACAATGCTCGAAAACCAAACATTGAGCTAAAAGACGCTAACAGCTCCCTAAAGCTGCAGAGTTACTGTCGGTGATAATCTGCTGTGGGTTCATCACCGCGAGGGACCCGTTTCATATTAGTCATCTAAAAAAAAGTTAGCAATTCAACAATAGGTTATTGTCATTTTACGCTTTCGTTTTTGTACAGAACAAACGAGATAGATCATGTGAATTGGTGAGTTTTAGAGGTTCTGGTAAGCAGAAGCTGGCTGTTTCCCCCAGTTTTCAGTCTTTGTGCTAAGCTAAGCTAACCGCCTGCTCGCTCCAGCTGCATATTTACGGCCCAGACATGAGAGTGGCATCTTCATGCTAACTCTTGGCAATAAAGCAAATAATTAATTACCAATATGTCGACCTACTCCTTTAATCTAAATACCGAAAGTAAAATTAGTTGAAAGCTTGAAGATTTGAATATTTGCACTGAAGAACTTATACGTGTCTTTTAGGTTCTGCAGCCATAAGAATGTAAAAATATTCTAACTGAAATCTTTTCTGTGCCTTAATGCTTCATGCATTTTCTGTATTAGCATCATTAAGGGTAATGTAAAGCTTGAATTCTCACAGCAGAACCTGGGATTTCTGTCAGTGTCCTCTTTACAGTCCAGATCCATTCTTGCAAATATTCCAAAATTTTCCAACTTTCTGGAACAATTCTGGGAGTGAAATGTTTCCGTAAAATCAGATGATAGTTGCAAGTGTTTCGGGGCATCAAATCAAAGCAGAGCAAGCATCTGTAACTCTCATTCATGAAGGCTTGGCAGCATGGAATCTGGCTATAAAGCTGTAATTTAAAGTAATTTAAAGACAATGCCATCAAAACACCAGATTCAAAAAACAACTGTTCATATCTCGCTAAATTGATATTATATCTATACTTGTTAGACAGCCAGTTTTTTGTCTAAATTAGCCTTACATGTGATGTTATTTTAAAAATCAGGAGTTAATGTCAAGGCATTTATCAGACCACAGAAAAAAAGCTCTTTCTTCAACATCTACTCAGGCACCATTAGAAACCAGGTGACAAGCTGTTTAACAGAACAAATTAGTGCTGCATGAAAAATCAAAGTGACAGCATGACTCACTTTTCCAGAGGGCACTAATTAAAAAATATATACTTGCCAACAACAGATGGCTCAAAACTTAACATCATATATGCAAATTAGCTGAAGTTTAAGTGCAGGTCTCTTATTTTTCACAACACTGATACAACAAGTGACACAGTAAATCTTTCATCACATTGCGATGATGTTACATAAAAATTCCTATTGTAGCAAATGGAAATGTACCAGCTGACGTCCGTACATGCATGAGTGTGTGTACCTTCGTGTAAATATGTATGTGTGTGTTTGTGCAGACCATCAGGCTAATCTGTGGTTTGTTTAGCCAGAGCTGAGGCCATGTTGGTGGTGTAGCGGAGGGGCTGTTTGAAGAGCAGGGTCTTCACTCCTGCCGCTTTCATTTAAGGCTCCATCGAGTTGCATTTCATGAAAAATAAACACTCGCCTTAGCAGCTGTGGTTTTTTGTGCCTGGGAGCACGCTGTAGAGACAGAGTACGATTTCTTTGCTCGATTGGCTGTGCTCAGCGGGGCGGATTGTATTTTGGACATTCAGCATCTTTACACAACTGCAGAAATAGCAGTCAGTTTACATTAAAACTCTTAGTTCCCCCTCCTTGCTGCTTCCAGAGTGGATATCGTAGTTGGGTTATTAAAATAGACTGAAGCAAACTGAATACCACTTACCACGATAAAAGTGGGACTGCGTAGATGAATGGATTGAAATGGTTTTCCTTGATTTTTTTCCCTTCTGTGTACTAACCATGGATCTAACTACTGCATTAATCACAGAGAAAACAAACTGTTATTCTTTTCTTCTTTTCTCGTAACAATATAAAAAATACTTTTCACACTACTACCATGTATGGAAAAGAAAAAATACCAAAAACCTACTTCTATTTTGTCAAATTCTTCTGAACAGAAATAAATACGCTGTCATTCTGTCTGAATTACGTAGATGGACAAACAACACCCAGTGACATATTGTAATACAAAAAAACATACTTCTTGTGAGTTCATTTTAGGCCCTTTGAGAAAGCTCCAGGGCTGACTGGCAGCTATCCACGGTCGTAACTGGAACGCAGTGTGCGTCCCTGGGGTCAGGAGTGCTCAGGGACCGTGGGATGATGGGTGTTTTGGATTAAAAGAGGGGGCACAGGGTCACGAGGGCTTTCTGGCCCTGTGAGGTGACAAGGGGGTGGAGTCCCGCTGTGAGCGCTTGTTGTTCCCACTATATAGAGAGGAGATGGAAGCATTGGTGGGGGCCTGCGGGTGTGGCAGAGCATGCCGAGGATACAGCGGGCCCCCCCTGAGCAGCACGACGTCCCGCACGGCGCTGCGGAAAGGCTTACTGACAAAGCAGTAGAGAAAGAAGTTGACGGCCGTGTTGAGCATGGCCAGCATGTTGGAAAGGTCGTAGGCCAGGTGGACGCGCCAGTCTCGGTGAACTGAGGACACGTACAGATGGTAGATGACCACGACAGTCCTGGGAGCCCACAGCACAGAGAACACAGAGGTGATGGCCAGCAGCATGGCCGTGGTTTTCCCAAGTCGCCGAGGAGGCGCAGACTTCGGCCCATGCTCCTCCTGGCAGCACTGCTGCCTCTGCCTCACCCTCAGCGTGTGGATTATTAAAGAGTTCAGCACTAAGAAGATGCTGCAGGGCAGGAAGTAGATGATAGTTACATGTGTCCATATGAGGACGGTGTCCAGCGCCGTGGGCGGGTGGCTGTTCCTCCACATGTCCGACCACCAGAAGAAGGGCACGCCCGATGCGAGCGATAACACCAGGACCACCGCAATGATCCTCCTGGCCCGGGCTGGGTAGCTGATCTGGCGGTGGAGGAGGGGGTGGCACAGCGCCACATACCGGTCCACAGTGAGGGGTACGGTGGCCCAGATGGAGGCGTGGTTAGCGGCAAATTCGGCAGCACTGACAGAGTGCAACAGGAGCACAGGGACATCGCGGTGGAAAACCGCCGTCTCCAGCAGGAAGCCGACAAAGATGATGAAGAGCTGGGAGAGAATATCTGAGCCTGTCACTGCCAATAAGTAGTAGTACAGAGCTTTCTTGGTGCGGGATGCCAGTCTGGACAAAGCTACTGCTGTGAGGATGTTCACTGACAGAAACAAACAAAGAGAGACAGAAAGAAATTTTAAAAAGTAGAAAATTAGATCATATTATCACCTATTTGTGACATTTAACCACATGAAAAAGTCTGGGGAGGCAGAATGGGTTAGTAACCTAATCTACTAATTTAAAGGTTGTGGTGCATTTGTGGGAAAAAATGCCTTCATAAGAAGTTCCGAGTTAAGTTAATTTTATTTGTCTCCTTGCAGCACAGCTCATACAGTATCTCTTCTATACAATATCTGTTTGTTTGTTTTTTTTTAAATATCTTGTCAACAGCAGGATATTTTAGCTATGTGGATGACATCACCAGTCTTAAGACCCCTTCAGGCATACAACTGTTGACTCTGGCCCTCTGGCCATATTTATTTCCCTTTGGGGACAATTACATGATGCATTTGAATGCTCTGGTGACACATCCGCTTGTTTTGACCACCACTCTGTCTAAATCCCTGCTGGATCAATACCAAATCTCAGCCACTGACTTGTAGACGAAGCACAGTAATGAGAACAATGCTGAGGTGAATGCTCTCCATCAAAGTGACAGTTATTTCCACTTTCCACTTTGGTGGTGATACATTTTGATGCTGAGAGATTCCAAAGACAGTTGGCTGGAGAGATAAATACTCATAAAAAACTCAAACAAACTGACGATCAGATGATTAGATTACTGTAACCTGTGAAAAGAGCCATCAGCGCTTTGTCATATGCGACAACAATGTACTACCTCACTGGTCCATGAGAGCACAGTAATGTACCTCTAACTCACTTATGTATTGATTTCTTCTGTCTTGTGCAGTTCCCACTGCTATAAATAGATATCAATGCAGTGACTGAAACTCTCAGTTTACACTGACTGTGGTTCAGTGCACATGCAACTAATAAAATCATGTAGTACATCAGTTAATATTCTGACCTTAAAATGTCAGTTCACCTAAATTACAAAATAATATATTTTACTCATGTACAGGACATTGCTGTTGAGTTTTTCATATGTATTTTTGTATTGAGCTTCACAAATTAAATCCAGTTCACCTCCATTGTACAGGGATTGTGGTCTTAGAAATCTCACAATCTTGGCATATTAAGCCAAAATTATCTGCGAGGGTAGAAACCTATCAGTATGAGAGATAATACTGTTCCTACAATTTCGGTGAATCAACTCTGCACACAGCTGTCACTAAAGGGCATCATGACGGTGTACCTGGTACTCCCACACACAGCAGAACGCTGTAGTAGATGACAGGGAAGAAGCCCAGGACACATGTGGACTTCTGCAGCTCCTCAGGTTTCAGGCCCAGCTCCTGGTGGCCGGACGCTGTCACATTGGGCCAGTCGATCATGACCTTGGCGCTTCCCCTGGAAAATAAGGTAGAAACAGAGAAATGTTTCTATGACTCAGAGTCAGTGTTTTAATTAAGAAAGCCTGGACCAAAGGGAAAACTGATGAGTTTGTTAGACTGTGGACTAGGGTTGGGCAATATGTTAAATTTTTCCAACCTGCCACCGTCAGCCTAACAACTGGCAGTTGCAGATGTATTCGCTCAAGTGTGGGGTGGGGCGGGGGAGTCCCCCACTCCCCACACACTATTTTCAGCTAACAATCATGGAAGAGCTAGTTGCAAAAAAAAAATAGTGGTTCTAGTCGTGCGGAGCCAATGAGCCAAGGCTGTTGTCTCAACTCCCAGCCGAAGATATTGAGCTAAAAGATGACTCCCCCCTGCGCCGTAGAATACAAATTTCCGTTCGTTCTCCTGGCTCCAGGAGAAATAAGCTCATGCATTTGCTTTTTTCATAGCAAGCATAGCATGGTTTGTAAGAGAGGGTCTGACTGGACCATTATTGGAGGTGGAAACAATGTCACCATCTGGCCGTCTGCCTCATAACCGTGTAGCAGTTTTTACCATCCGACCGGGACCATTTTTTGACCAGCGACACGACGTCACTGTCCGACCAATGTTTGCTGGGTTTGTTTTTCATTTCACTCTTTTCTCCCTGCGCGCCGTAGAATACTCCAGGAGAAATAAGCTCTCAATCATCCAAAAAATCGCCCAAAAAAATCAACCAGCGATGGACACAGCCAATCGCAGATAGATGATATATTCGTCCTATCGCCCAACCCTACTGTGGACTTCAAGGATAAGCCTGGTGATATTCTATAGTTTTCTTATTGTCAACAAATCCTGTGTAAGCTCAAAACCAACAATGAATGTATCTACTAACAAGTATTGTGTAAGTATTGTGTGTATCACAATCTAATTATCTTATTAATTAATCTTTTGGTCTATAAAACATCAGAAAAAATCTGAAAAAAATATCCATCACAATTTCCTAAAACAGCAATGTCATCAAATTTCAGGAAATCTCTGGGATACATCAGGTCTTAAAATGAGGCTTAATTTACATAAAAAATTAATTCATATTGTTATGAATAATTGATTTATGTAGCTGTGGCCAGGAAGGAATTCACTGTCGTATCAGTGACACAGGACAGACCTGGACATGTATCAATATATAAAGATGCATACTGTATATACTGTAAGTCTGACATGGCGTTATCAAGTATCAAAAACTCATTATTATGCAGATGATGAGCCGCTTTATGCGTCTGCAGCTTTGAGTGATGTAAATCTTGTTTGCTTTACCGAGCTGTTTGTTGTTTTTCAGAAATAAATTGTGGAAACAAAACGTCAGTAAACCCATTGAGTTTGGACTCAGTCAATTAAACTGCAGGTCCACAACAACAGATGGGCTGACAGCGATGACCCTGTCACCCTCCACCCTCCCCTGAGTCATTATCATCCTGTCTCCCCAACTAACCCTTTCACCTGGGAGCCATCCATCCTGTTTTTCTCCGTCTGTCTCTCCTCTGCATGCTCTCCTAATTTACTTCACTCATCCATGAAGCCATATTTGGACTTTGTTATCTCTCAAGCTTTCAGTGACAAACCATTTGTGGATGCTTAACCAACGTAAACATCATCATGGAGCCACGATCACCCATTCAGTGAAACTGGCCTCATAATGTGAGCAGGGCAATCACTACTTCTATCAGTGGGTCATATTTAATTGCTGCCATCGTAAAGGCTATTTAAGTGCCAAAACCCGGCATGTCCGCTGTATAACTGGCACATTATATGGCCTGTAGCAGGAATGTGATCATAAAATTGAGAAATATCTTAGTGCCTGGCTGCTTTAATTCACCTTAGCACAATAAACTAGCAGAAAAGCATGGATCGAAAAGCAATTGTCAAGATCAATGGCGTGATTTAGTATGTAGTCGAGTAGAAAGGGGGAAGGTCAGTATGATAGAAACTGCCTCATGCCTGTTTTGAAACATAGTTGGAATTAGATTCTCCTTCAAAAGGGTATTCTGGCCTTTATGGCAGACAGCTGCCTGAAAAGTGTATGACATACTTTGTATTTTGTGAATGATGGGGAAGTTAAGTGAGATCAGGAAGGATGACGCGTTGTGGTCGTCTCGTGTTAAAGCTGGCAGACAGGAGCGGGAGATTTGTCCCTAGAGTCGACCACACGTCATCTACAACTTCTAAAATTGGCTCCCCGACTGACGACACCAGTCAAAGGCACCTGAAGGTCTTAAGGTAACATGCTCTGTTACATGGTCATGTTACAAAGATCTGAAATGTCTGGTCTTCAGCCTCATTGGTCCTGATTAAAAATCAAGCCAATGTGAACGGTGGATTTGAATTGATTCATCTGATATTTATGTTATTGTTCTACCACATGTGTAAATTGTGTTCTAAATAAAGGGAAAAAAACAATACAAAGGAGAAAAATAGTGGTTGACAAAATAATGCAACCATCTCCATTTACTAACTGGAGCTTTTGATCATGATCTTCATCAGATGGAGTTTGCCCAATTGTCATCGAATTGTAGATGTTCAAATTTCCATTTTTCTGAGCACTTCTCGTCCATGTTGGCTTAAAAGGTGAGTTTGAAAGTTCATTCTTGACCTTGGAAACAGACAAAAAAAAGATCAAATTTCAGCTCTGCTTGTAAGTACGGACGAGATGTCCATGAAGTGCTCAGGAAAAAACGTTATTTTTTAACATCCACAATTTCAGGACAATTGGGCCACTTCTGATGAGGATCATGTTATATGATTGAAAGCTCCAGAACAGATACTGAATGGACCTTGTAGAGAGATTATTTTGTCAGCTGCTGTTTTCAATGTCAGGAATAAAGTTCAACTAGAAAAATTTTATTTTGTTAAAAAAAACATCTGATGCTGGCATCTGTATGAAATGAAGGAAGTCAGACAGCTTAGGTGTTGCAGACAAATGCCTTCATGCTGTATGTCAGCATTAACATTTAGAGGTCAGGAGAGAATATCACTCTTTCATACTTGTCCTGTCTGAATTAATCTGTAGAGCTGATGTATTTTTCACTTCTCCAGTTTCAGCTGTGATATGTGTTGTGATAAGAAGTCTTTATCGCACTACGGTACATGCTCCCAGCGTTTTGGCGCAAACACTTAAATCCAGGCCATAAATTAAATGACACTTTCCAAGACTTTGGAAGAAATGTGAGCTCAGAATTTGCTGTATGATCTAATTCCACTTTGTTTTTTCACTCAAATACATTTTGGTTTCTTTATTTATCAATTAAGCCTGCTCATACTTCACCTCTTGTTATGTAACAACATCCCATGTGCTGAGATGGGATATCCTATTCAGTATTAATAGGCTTTCAGCTCCCATAGGAGGTGTAGCACAGATATACATCCCTTCAGTATTTGACCTCAGAGAAGAACACACCTCTTTCACTCTACAGTATGTATACTGTAAGTGCTTAGAAATTATATGTAATATGTAATTACTGCATAATGTGATAAGTCAAAAATGTCTTTCTAGGCAGCTTGAAAAAGTATTAAAAAGTATTCTCGGTTAATCAACCAATTGTTTGGTCTATAAAGTATCACAATTTCACAATTTCCTAAATTGCTTGTTGTTTCCAAACAGTCCATAACACAAATATATTCAGTTTACTGTCACTGAAGACTGAAAAAATCCAGCAAATGAGAAGCTGGAATTAGAGATTTTTTGGCATTTTCCCTAAAAAATCACCTCAACAATTAATCGATTATAAAAAATGTTTTGTTTTGTTTTCTAGCACGTTACATTATACGTTTCTACAAGCACCACTGCAGCAAATAAATAAGCAGTGCTGCAAGGGTAAAATGGGAAATGAATATAAAAGCACAGTCTGAAGCTAACGTCAATTGCTGTCGAACAACATTACTGCATCAATTTGCTCTGAAAACAGGGTAAAATGGCTTCTGCAGACCTTCCAGGGGTGACATTACTGCCTTTCTCAGACACATGATCTGTTTCCTCACGCATCTCAGGACCAGCGGTGAGAAAGATGATCATTATGAATGAGAAGCTTGTGAAGTTGCCAGCAAAACACGGCACAAGGGAACAGTGATTACACTGACCAATCGATATCCCTGCAGCCACTTCTTTTACACCCGCCAAGGACCTCTTAAATCCTGAAAGCAGCAAATGAAATCTTGAAGCTTGGCGCATTCTCTCTCTCCTCTATTTGCTCCTCATCACACTTTATTCTCTGGGAAATTTCTTGTGCAGACTAATCGCCATGTTCAGTCCCTCGGGTGCTATAGATTCTAGGTGGGAATGGAGCTGTTCTCACTTCAGAGGTGTTTTATTAAATCCGCTCTCGGACAGTTACAGTCTTCTTACACAAGGGAAATGAGGCACATTGACGTGACAACAGAACGGGCTGATTATACTGCTCTAGCCAAGTGCGAGCAGACAGCATCCTCTGAAGAATCCCCCTTAAAAAAACATCGACTTTAACCAGGACAGCTGAGCGACCAGCCTGTGAAGATCAGAGGCCGAGGCATGTTTCTGATTAAGACTCTATTTTGGATGGTCTTCCCAGGGTTGTGATGCAGCTGGAGGCTATAGGACGTGACTCTGCAGGGGGCTCAGTGCCCGGGAAGCTGAACTGAACTTTATCTATGCTCCACTGAGTCCCCTTAATTATTCATCAAGAGACGGTGCACCTGAAACAACAGCGCTGGAAGATAAAGGGTGCTGCCAGCATAACAGTACAGCAAACATATTGCTGTTTCACATGAGAGCAAGAAGGATGCATTTTATGAGGAAAGTAAGAGCTACTTCAGGTTTTATCTTGGAAGCCGAGAACAGGTTCTTGATATATCTTAACGTGGCTCGTTTGGCCAGATGGAAAATCGATGGCTGACAGGCAACACTAGATTCTGGCTTCAAAGAAATTTCCTCATCATGCAGATCGTGATCTGCGCAGCCGTTCAAAGTTCATTCATGAGGCCAAAATCATGACCCGTGGTCAGCGTTGTTAGGAAGACAGACTGCAGAAGTGCATTTTGGCGCCAGAAATTACAGACTAATGTGATGACAAATGTCTTTTTCTTAGAAGATTTAGGGGGTGAAATAACAAGAAAACATTTCAAGTCATTTTAAAATATAACAGTTGAGTTCAAGACAATGTCAATTATGAAACAATTGGAAGTGAGACAATCCAGACTCAGTCTCTACTTCCCTAAATAACTTTTATATTAAGACTGTACCTTGCACCAACATCTGAAGTCAATGATGTATAACAGCGCTGATTGCACAAGAAACAGAAATATTTCATCCTTTTACAACAGAGCAACTCAGACACTCGTGCATAAACAGTGAATGGCTTCTTTGGCTTTGTTTGCCCTTGTATGGTCAGCGTCACTGTCCGCAGTCTTACCTTCACATCCAGTTTTCACAGCGACTCTCCACCTGGGTTACAGCCGGTCCTCTGCTCTGTCGTTCCCCCAGAGGCTCCTACAGAGTCCCCGACATCGCTGCTGGACACCCACTGAGGAGATGTGGAGGAGGACAGAGAAGAGGAGGAGGAGGAGGAGGAGGAGGAGAAGTGGAGTCCAGGCAGCTGGTACATCACTGCAACGAGTGAACAGAGGGAGAGGGGAGAAATGAGGCAGAGGGGAGTGAAAATGTGGGGAGGGTGAGGGAGGGGTGAGAGAGGGGGAGGGATTGATCTGTGGATGGAAAGAGGTGAATGAGGGAGGAAACAAATCAAAAGAAACAGAAAGAGACAAAGAGCGCAGAGAGAAACACAGGAAAAACTCATGGAAAACTACAATAAGTCTGACAGGGAATAAAAAGTGTTAATGGTGCTTAGGCTGCGTTCCAATTCCATATTGCATCTAATGGGGATTTAAGTCTGAAGGGCGTTCACGCTGGAAAAGTGACAAAATAAATGTACACAAAGCTGTCAGTATGCAGACTAATGCTGTGTCCCAGTTGAAAAATACATATTAATTTTGAACAGGTTTGTGTATGTGTGAATTTGTGTTCACACTGGAAAAGTGAAAACAAAACTAAAGGCCTTTGCACACCGAGATTTAAATAAAGGTTGAATGAATGAATGAGGAAGAGCAAATGATGATGTGAAATTTCCTGCCGTTTATTCGCGTCGCTGTTGGTGTGTAAAGGCCTTAAGAGTCTACAGTCATGTTAGCGGCCCTGTGAGGCTGTACTTGATTGATCTAAATGCTAACGTCAGCATGCTAATAATGCTCACATGGCAACGCTATCATGCTGATGTTTAGCAGGTATAATGTTTACCATGTTCACCATCTTACGTAGATAGCATTCTAACATTTGCTAATTAGCACTAAACACAAAGTACAGCTGAGGCTGATGGGAACGTTATTAGTTTTGCAAGTACCAAACCAAAGTATTGGACAAATTAAAAATTTGACCTGATAATGGCTCTGTCGGAAAAGTCAGAAGATCACTAAAGTCATTAGGATTCATCGTCTGGGATCCATGAATGTCAGCACCATATTTGGTGGCAATCCATCCAGCAGATGTAAAGCTATTTCACAGGATTAGTGAAACATTTGACCTGCGCTAGATGAAGTCAGAAAATCACTAAAATCATTAGCATCATCCTCTGGGAGACCTTGGATGTCTCTATCAAATTTAATGGCAGTATTTCAGTCTGGAGAAAAGTGGTGGGCCGAGTGGCCGTCTGGCATTGCCGTCCCTAGAGCCACGCCGCTAACATGGCTAAAAGTAAGTATACTGTACACAGTCAATATGCAGACAAAAAAAGGCTTGATTTTTGAGTCTGTTGTTGACACTATTGTCCCACAATGCAATGCACAGGATAAATCGTGGAGCTGCTCACAGCTGTAAAAATAATAAAAAATAAATTGCAGGTGTGGTGAGACAGCTCTAAAGACAGCACATTATGACTATTGTTTTCTGAGATCTTCTTTGGTCTGTTTCTCTACCATCTACAATTTGTACTATAGAACTGATTTTTGAGTGTGGTGTTATTGTCCCACAGTGAGATGAGCAAAGGAGATTGAAGATCCACTTACAGCCAGAAAAAAATCTCTTTCCCCATCACCTGACTGCCCCACCCATCTTCACACCTGTTCTCACTTCCCCCATCTGCTCTGCAGTTGCCTGGGGCACGTTCAATCTGACAATGGTGTGCACCGTCTTGCTACGGTTTCCGGGTTGAACGACATGTTTCCTCGAAACGGCGTGCTTTGAGGTTCGTTTTCTCTCGTTTGGTGGGTGTGTCAGAGGTGTTACCCAATCATAATCGAGAATGGCCTTCTCAGCTGCTTCTATCTTTGGCTCCCATAGTTGCAATGCTTGCGTAACACAATAAGGTGTTCAACGCACCACCGTTTCCGTTTAAATAAACATTTTACTACATCTTGTCGGGGCTGTACGTGCCCCTAGCCTTCCCCGCCCACCTCCTCACCTGCATCTCATTCCCTCATCAGTCACTCACTACTTCCATTGGTCAACTTCCATTGCGAGTTTGCTTTAGTTATAATGTTGCTTAGTCGCATTTTGTCTTCACGTTCAAGCCACCTGAACTCGCCTGCCTACCTACCTGTGCCTGTCTGTAAGCCTTTCTATATCAACAAATCACAATGTGTGTACAATATCTGATGCAAACAACACAATCAAGAGGGGGAAAAAAGTAACACATATTACATACATACACAACACATAGTATTTTGCATGAAACTGTATGTGCTGCTGTCTGCATCAGCTTCATTGATGACACAGAGGGACTAAACACACACACATGCCTGTTTTTGTCACTTAGGAGGACAGGTCATTGACCTATGCTGATCCCGTTAAGACTTAGCCTAACCTTAAGCAAAAAAGGTTAAGGTCCGCTTGTGGGGACCAACTTTTTGTCCCCAAATAGAAGGTGACTGAATGTGACTGTGTGAACAGATTTGTGCGTCTACAATCTTAGTACAAGTACACACACACTGACAACAGGCAGGGACCAAAGAATAAGGACACCCAGCAGCAGCAGCTTCCTAATTTCATGTATGTATTCTTAACAGCAGTGGAAACTAACACAATTACAAGCAAGGAAATCACTAAGATCAGCGGATCTGGAAGCCTAGTTGTTGTTTTGTACGAGACAAATGCGTCCTTAATTTAGCTAAATCCTTTGAGAAAGCAAGTCTCACGACTGCAAATTGTTGACGATAGCAAAGCTCCAAAGCAAACAGTGCGTTAAAGGAGCAGATTTGAAGAACTAATTCATCCATCAGTTCAGTCTGTTGACAAAACATTTGCAAACCTGAAGCCTACGTGAGCTCACTTAGGCTCAGTTTGGCTTCCTTCACCCTGCAGCTGCATATCATTTTATGTGTTTATTTGACATGCAGTGTTAAACCTCAGACTTCACACTGCAGCAGGGGTCACTCAAGCAAATAATGAACCTCGGCAGTCAACGATCATGCACAGGCATGACTCGTTATTGATCGGACCTCTTAGATTGGAGGCAGATGATGCAGAGGGAATAAATAAGGATGAAGCTTGATATGAGGGGTTAAGCTCAATGTTTTCTGCTTTATGATTTTTATGCAGCAGTTGATATTCATCACCATGGTCAACAGAAGTCTTCCTTTTATGGACAGGAATCACCTTAGAAAACCCAGAGTGTGTTGCTCAGGCAGTACCATATACAAACACAATATAGTACCTTGCTAGTCAGTTTATGTAACTATTATTTGTACCTTCGAAAGCACTACCACTGCCCCACAGTACAACAATAATACTGTGCCTTTATTTCCAACTGGTGAGGACGCTGACTCTTAACCTGGGACCTGTTAGCTTTAGCATCTTTTTTTTTTTTACTATCTGGCACAGATATCATGTATTGTATGTAGCCATTGATTGCATACATTAAAAAGTTAAAAGCTGAGCCAGACAATGAATTTTCAGCCAACTCACAGTTTGTGTTATTTAGCTACAGCTGATAAATTCTGCCAGGAACAATTGTCATTTCAGACTGTAAAATCAAACGTCACTGACTAAAAATGAGACGTCCAAAGCCAAGGACCCATTGTTTCAAAAACTACTATATTTTGTGTAAATCTCCCTCCATTATTGCTGTAAAAGGTACATGCAGTGCGAGAGCGGACGTAGCAACAGTTACTAAGGGGGACGGGGTTTACCGAAAAGTTAATTATACTAAAACAGTTATTTCCAACCTGAGAAACCCAAAAGGGGGCGCAAGAGGGTTAAATCTGAAGGTTCATGAGAAAAAAAAAAAAAANNAAAAAAAAAGGTTTAATTTCTCACCTGGCTGTAGTGATGTAAAGGTGTAGTCCAGGACCCAACAACATCATAACATAACATAACATCACTATTCGGTGTGGTTACAGGTACAACAGAGCACATTTCTGACAACACCCAGATCTTTTTGTTTTTGCTTTGCACCTGCCAGGATCTTCAGTAGGGTGGTGTATCACCGCAGAGGTACACCCTGACTCCCCTAGGCCTTACACAGATGCCCAGACGAACCTGTAGGAGTCACCAGTGCAGCGACTAAGAAAGGATCCCTCACCCGCTTCCCACCACTAAAACACTGGTGGCTGTGCTGAATCACTGCTGGGGTTTAAACGGGTCTCCGCAGTGGTGGGCGAGTGCTGCTTTTACTGGTTTTATTTGGAATGTGATTTGAATTGATGTTTTTAAATGACATGTTAAATTCATGAGCCTGAGAGTATGAATCACAGAACATCTGTGAAAGAAAAATGTACGTTTGGTACAAAAAAACCTTTTGCCCATTAATTCTGTCTTCATTACATATTCAGAAAAAATGTACGATTTTTTTGATTTCCACCTGGTTTTGATTTACAACAGAGGTGACATGTACGACTAATTGTATACTTTAAAATGATAAAATAGAGCTCATTCCTGTCCTTGTAATGTCCGGTCATGTACCATTTGTTCCCTGGTTGAGGTCACATTTAAGTACATTTTTATGGCTCCATCAGTACACGGTAATACTTTACATCTTCCCTGTCAGCTCTGGGTCGAATGTTATCCTGGAAAGGGAACAAAACTACATGTAACTGGAGTAAATAGCGGCATCTTCACAGTTGGTGCAAACTGCGCAACAGGGATATAAGACCCAAATGCAGACCAAACAGGCAGACTGGTACAGCAGGGCTTTATTGACCAGATAGAGTACACATGCTTACGGAAACATGAGGCAGGCAGGTGTCAAAACTGGGAAGGCAGTCCAAACAGACAAACAATTCCAAAGGGGCAGGCAGAAATCCAAAGTCCAAGAGGTTAGGCAAGGTTCCAGAAAGTAAGTAAGTAAAGTTTATTTATATAGCACCTTTCAACAACAGATGTCACAAAGTGCTTCACAATAAAAGACAACAAAGCAAATAAGAGACAGAGCAACAGACATTAAATGCAGACATCCAGCTAAAAACTAAAGGCAAAACAAAACAAACTAAACAAAAGCAAGTCTAAACAAACGGGTCGAGCTGCTTTTTAAAGGTGTCCACACATCTTAAGACCAATGGGTGATAGTTCCAAAGTTTAGGAGCTACAACCTCACAGGCACAGTCTCCTTTAGTCTTGAACAAACCCTGATCAGAGGACTTCATATTCCTACAGGTGATACAGGGCTGCAGTAGCTCTTTAATGTAGGCAGGGGCCTGACCATGCAAGGCTCTAAACGTGACCACGAGAATCTTGAACTGGATTCTGAATTTGATGGGAAGCCAGTGTAAAAAAATCAGGACTGGTGTTACATGAGACCTTTCGGAGGGCTTGTTCAGGAGCTTGGCAGCAGCGTTTTGGACCGCTTGTAAGCGGTTCAGGGAAGTCTTGCTAAGGCAGGTGAAAAGGGAATTGCAGTTGTCAAGACGGGAGGAAATAAACGCATGAATAATCATCTCCATCTCAGCTCAGGACACCATGGGCCTGAGTTTAGTAATGTTTCTCAGCTGCTGGAAACAGGAGCGAACCAAACAATTTACATGCTGGTCAAGACTCAAAGCCTGGCTCATAGAAACGCCTAGATTACAGAGGGTAGGTTTAACAGAAGAGGATAAGGAGCCGAGACTTTCCATCACCTTTGGGACAGGAGGGATGGGCAGGGAAGCTCAGGTGAGGGGAATAAGGTGATTGCAGGGTAGATGGGAGGGGCAGGATCTGGAAGGAATGAAAGAAAAGTCTGAGTGCATCTGGTGGATGGAACGAGAATGGCAATGAAGTGCATCGGTATGAAGAAGAGAGAGGTGACCGAATGGAGGGACAAGGAGGAACAATGAGCAAAAACGGGACTGAGGCAGATGCAGTGACAGTTATGAAAAAGGATGACAGTGAGCACTGAACAGTAATGTATGCTCAAACCAGTGTAGCTGCATTAGCAGGCCAATAGCATACAGCGGTGGAGGAAGTACTTGTTTACTTAAATAAAAGTAAGTAAAGAAAGAAAGCAAAGTTGCACCATTCAAGGATTTACTTCACTATTAGTAAACAGGTATTAGGAGTAAAAAAAACTACCCGTTGTGAAGAATGGCTCCTCTCACAGTGTTAAAGGATACGTCTGGTGATATTCTATATTTTTGTTACTGTCAACAAATCCCATGAAATAACCAAAACCAACAATGAACTGGTC